>JAANYP010005041.1:0-18077 GCA_020465985.1 Centrapalus pauciflorus
AACGCTCTGTGTCTGGATCATCGGCCGATCCTCACAATCTTTCGTCAGGTGAGATCCTCCACAAGTTTCACACCCTACCTGCATAGCGTGAATACTTTGGATCAGCTTATCAACTTTACGCTCCAATGACTTTTGACTGTTAGCAAGCGATGCTACAGTATCACTACCCCCGTCATCCTCTATTGCAGCTATCGTCTTTCTGCCCGATTTCTTCTCGACACTCCATCCCTGCTTAACTAAAGATATGTCTTCTAAAAGCTTAAAGGCTTCCCTCGGAGTCTTATATTGAAAGATACCGCCGCAGGTTGAGTCGATTCGCTCTTTAACCTCTTCATCCATACCCCTGTAGAAAGTCTCGACCAGCTTCCTCTTATTAAGCTCGTGATTTGGACATTCGCGTAACATCTTCTTGAATCGTGTCCATGAATCAACAAAAGATTCCCCAACTTTCTGGGAAAAGTTTGAAATCTCAGCTATCATTCTTTCTTCTTAGCCGGAGGGAAAAAATGGTTAATGAACAAGTTGTTCATGTCCGCCCAGGTCGTGATAGAGTCTGGCTCTAGAGATTCTAACCACTCTTGAGCTTCCCCAATAAGGGTGAACGGGAAAACTCTAAGTCTCGCGGCATCGGAATTAGCTCTGAATAAGTCACAGATGGAGAGGAACGACTGAATGTGTCGGTTAGGATCATGCTTTAACCTCCCATCAAAATTCAGTTCTCGAGCCATGCTGACGAACTGCCCTTTGATTTCGAATCTTTCTTCATTAGCAGCAACAGGGACTCGGATAGCAGAGTGTGGAGCTGGTGGTGCACTCTCGCGGGCTGTCCACATCGGGGTATCATCTTCATTAGCCATTGGTTCCTCCTCAGATTCAGACTCCAAGTGAGGATCTTCCGTGATTGGTGGTGGTTGACGTTGACGAAGTCGACGGTTGAATTCTCGTTCAGGCTCTTGAAATGGTTCTAAGAGTTAAGACGATGATCTACGGGTCATGCACTAACTAAACTAAGAAAAAGTAGAATTATAGAACTAACTAAACAAAATAAAATAAACTAAATCTAAGAAAACTAAATAACCTATAAAGAAAATAAAATAAACTTAATGAGTAAAATAAAACTAAAAACTAAACTAAAAAAAAATTTAAAATAAAAATTAAGAATAAAAAGAAAATGCTAGAAGAATTCTAAGTAGTAAAATTGGAAACCGTTCCCCGGCAACGGCGCCAAAAACTTGATACGGAAATATCAGTCTTAAATTTATAAACTCTAATCTGACCAAATCGACCGATAAACTCTCGGGCAAGTGTACCCGATCGTATAGCAATAAACTGGTAAGACCGTTATCGTCTCCACAGGGAACGGAAAATGCAATTTATACCAACTAAAATTATTCTAGCAAAAATAAAATGGATAAAATGCAAACAAGTAAAAAGGGGTTTTGTTTTTAGATTTTTAGATACCGTTGACACGGCAAAGTAAAAGAAATTACTAAAATTAAAATGACGATTAAAAGTAAATAACTAAAAATTTAAACAAGTATGAAATAATTAACGAAGAGAATAGAATCAAATAACTAAAAGGTATTAATCATTGAATCACTCCCCCTAGATTTGGTTCGTTTACAAGTGCAATTGATTGATAGGGTTTCTAAGAAATTTCGAGCTAACATAGACCATCAACCCTATTAATCCAATTATAACCTAATCTATTCAAAACACGCTAACTCTCGTTATTGGTGAATCGAACTCAAACTTTTATCTGGGTTATTAGAGAAGCAGTTTCAACTATCATAATTTCAGAATAATTGATTACCCTAACCGCATGCAACCGTCATAATTTCAGAACAAGCAAACGATAAGATAAAGCTGATTACACGTGCAAGTCATAATTTCAGAACATGACACAATGTAATTATAAACTACTCAATAATTATTAAAATAAGTAATTCAAGGTTCACGACTAGGCATAAACAAAACTCAATCAATAATAAAAACTAAACCTAAATCTAGGGTTCATTCATCCATGATAAATACAATAAACTTAACCCATTACGAAACTAACAAGCAAATTAAAGAAAAGAACAAAAATTGAAATCATCTTACTTACAAACAAAAAAGAACTTATAACTCCTTGCTTGTAGAAATCTTCTAATTCCACTAGCACATGAAAATTTTGAATAGTGAAAGAAACTTAATATTTGTTACTGCTGCGCCGTCCAACATCAAGCAAAAGAAACCAAAATTTATTTTTGAATGCTTTTCCTCTCTCTCTCTCTCTCTCTTGTTCTCGCCGCACGAAGAAACTATTAACCAAAAAAAAATCAAAATAAAGTCTTGAATGTGGTTTTTCTCCTTTCTTGCGCTGCCCCACGAAGAAACAAAAAAAAATAAATAAATAAATCTTGAATATGCTTTTCCTACTTTCCCTAAGCCGCCGCCAGCCAAAACCCCCCTTGCGGTTGTATTTCAAAAAAATAATAATAATAAAATAATCCTAAAAATAATCCAACCGAAACCCTAAGATATAAAATGGATTTTGGCCCGTTGGGTATTGGGTTTGGAGAAAGTCAAATCTCGAACTTTTATTTGGACCTGTTGGTGCTGGACTTGGAGAGGCTCAAATATTGGACTTTCTTTGGACCTGCTTGCATGCTCTCATATTTTTTACTTTAAGCCCACATAATCATCTTATTTTCTTGTATTGTACCCAATTAAACCTGCAAATAAAAAATGACAAGAAAATGAACTTTTAGCATCAAAACTTATATATTTAAGCGTATAAAAAGAATGATATTGTTGAATAAATATATGAATAAATAAGACAATATCAATTATTCTTGTCGTCTTCTGCTTCATCAAAACTGTAGTAGTTTTTCTCATCCCCACAAAATCTGTCGATCAGCAAATCATTGATCTCGTCAACACTGTTGTTTTTTGTCGATAATATCGCCCTAGATATGATATAATCCGAAGACCTTCCATTGACTTGCAGAGACGGAAAAACTGCATCGATCAAATCATTCATCGACTTAGCTTTATCAGTGTATGGAATGATCATGTCATCGGGTATGCGGATAAAACTATCATCAATCACCTCCTCATCTCCATCACCGACTCGTAGCAGAAAATCAGAAAACCACGGATCAGCCAGTGCTCTCATATTTATGCTTAGTCGTATCTTTTTAATCATGGGCCAAAGAGGAGACATTCGTAGGCTTGAGTCAACATATTGGGCCCGAGTGGCACGTCTCACTACCGGAAACACTTGTCTAAAATCACCTCCTAAAATCATAATCTTTCCCCCAAATGGGAGTGCGACCCCTATGATGTCTTGTAATGTTCTATCAAGCGCTTCCACTGCTTTTAATTTTGCCATTGATGCTTCATCCTATATGATAATTTTGGCATCCATTAGCAATTGAGCAGCCTTACTTTGTTTCTTGATGTTACACACTGAGTTGTTAGCAAGATTAAGAGGAAGCTTAAATCGTGAGTGAGCCGTTCTACCTCCTGGAATGTTATTAGCTGCAACGCCCGATGAAGCGGTCGCAAGGGCAATAAGACCACGGGATCGAACCTCAGCAAGTAATGCTTTGTACAAAAATGTTTTTCCGGTTCCCCCGGGACCATCTATGAAGAACACGCCTGGACGGTCATCATCCACATTTTCCAATATCGCATCATACGCGGCCTTTTGATCGACATTAAGGGAGTCACGAGCACGTAAGTGTTCTTCTTCAACAAATATAGAATATTCCTCTTGCACTTCACGAAACCCTCCTGATTGTAAATTAACGATTGTGTTCACGTTAGGAAGATCAAAGTCACCAAGATTCTTACCCATAGACAATAGAAATATAGAAATGTCTAAAAGGACCATATCTCGAACACGCACAATATTTTCACATTGTCGTTTGTTATCTTCAGAAAGGGAGTCATAATGGTCATCCCATAGCTTTCGAACGTCTCCAGGCTCACAAAAAATCAGTATAGTTGCGAATAGCCTCCTCAAAGCATTGGGAAGCTGAAATAATGATGCTTCTGCAAGACATTGTGATAAATTGTTGTCGTTCTCTAGTAACCCTCTTTCAAGTTCAGCTTTACGAAATGTTGGGAGTAATATACCATTAACCGTGTACAGATCATCATAGCTTGTAGGTCCGTGAACATGCGCTAAAAGTAATCGTAGGTAGTATCGCTCTCCTTCAGCAGGATTAGCTGAAACCAATCTCCCTTTCATTACTCCTTGTTTTCGAGGATTCCAACGACGTGAGCTCGCATTCCATGTGAAGTGTCTTGGAAAATCTTTATACAGATATTGTATTGCAGTTTCATCGATTTTGTTTCTCTCGAAAAAGGCAGTCAACATTGATCGTTTATCTTTCTCTATCAACAATATTTATCATTGTATCATTATCTCTGAATCTTATCATCTGCTTATTCGGGAGGTGAATTTGTAATGCCATCACGTAAGGGAGAATTTGTGAAAGTGGAAAACTAAAAATCCGCCACATTGCTTCAGGGGGGAGACATAACGTGCATCTTGAAACATTTGTATCTCGTTGATAACTCCTTCTTCTCAGTCTGGATCAATATGGATCGACTGCTTGTCATGACCTTTGTAGACATATTTAAAGACATATTTCACAGATTTTATACTCGAACAAGCCTCAACATTGATATGACAACTAAACATCATCAAAAGCTTTGGATTATACGGGACCACCCATCTATTGTCTAAAGTACTACCACGTACATTCACCTTCATTCCATTATTTCTCCTTCGATATAGCGGATATGAATCATCTCCTTGTGCTGTGATCTCATTAAATTGCTTGGGGTAATCAGAGTGACATCTTCTTTTCTCGTTCTGCATACACGGGCTGGATGGTCGTAAACAACCGTAGGGACCATGCATCATGTGCTTGGCGACTAACTTGTGCAATTCTGGATACTTTATCAGGTTCGGAATTTCTGCACAATCCATCTTATCGTAATGGTCCGGATTAGACATCTTGTGATCTGATCTCGTTATCAAGAGAAAGTGTGAATGCGGTAGACCACACTTTTGAAACTCAACCACATAAACGTATGCCTTGACTACTCCAATGATGTGTTTTTTGAAGAGTTGTTCCTTGAAATCTTCTAATTTGGCACGAAAAACTCTCGTAACAAGATCCGGTCGATCTTGTGCAGACTGGCCAGGAAAGAGCTCATCATAAATCTCAGGCCACTTTGGGTTACATGTCATTGTAAGGAAAATATCAGGCTTCCCGTCATCTTGAACCAAAGTCATCACATCTAAAAATCTACGCCGCATGTCGCGTGGACCTCCAATGAAGCTGGCAGGCAACACAACTCGTTGTCCAACTCTACTTAGTTGAACCTCACTAGCATTCATGCAATCCACAACACCTTGGTAGAGTTCTGCTCTATTTTTTGTCTGATCTAGTTGACAAAAAAGCAACCTCGAAGTCTCAATCTTGATATATGTATCTACAACAAACTGTTGTAACAATCTTCCCCCAAACAAAAGCACGTTTTGAGCGTATCTCAATAGTATTTTCTCATAGTAACAGTATTCCTACCTCTTCTTACGTTAGTCTCTGCATAATTTGTTATTTAAAAAATTAAAAATTTTCTGTGTGTACATATGTCATAACATGTGATAACTTTATTCAATTTTATAACTCATGATAACGATCATACCTTCTAAATCTTCATCGATGTGTTCACCGTCATTGACGATATCATCAATAGATACTTCATGTCTTGGTATATTTGAATGCCATCCTGATTCGCCATTAGGGAAGAACATCGGATACGACATTGGATTGTAACAACTAAAGTAAGGCTGAATTTTTTGACTATGGCCAGGCCTTCCATACAAAACAATACTTCTCTTGTATGCAGTGGTATTGTCATTGCCTTCGATCCAAATACCAGCAACCTATACAAATACAGGGCTTAACATGGTGTACGATACATTTTGAAATGAACAAATAAAACTGAAGTTCTTATATTTAAACATCAGATGTAGTCGGTCGGTTGTACACCCTCTGGTCAAGTTCCACCGATGCATTCAAAGTGACCCTGTAGTTGTCGAGCGGTCCCAGCTCAGCAAGGCTTCGAAATGTTCTCACATACGGGTTTGTAGAAAGAACACTGGTCAATATTTGAATGATGCGTCTATCAAGATTTGACCATTGTAGTCTATGTGAATGATCAGATTCGGAATCATAAAAATATAACTGTAAGTATCTAGGTTTTCCATCCCCCGGAACTAAATGATCGATTTTATGATATATTCCTCCATGCGCGCGAAAATTATATACTCCAGATGTCATATAGCTGTTGAATCGTCTAAAGTTACAACCATTGACGTGAAGGAAAAGTTCGTGTTGTACGCACGTATATTGTTTCTGAATATATCACTTAATTCAGATTGGGAGGTAAATAGATGGTATAACTCTTGAGGAATTGTTGAGTGTGCCAACACTGTCTTTCCACTCATGCAACAAAAGGTAGGGATGTGAAGACCTCCCCTTCCGGGGCAGTCCTCAGAGTCTAGGTCCCATAAATTGCAATACGATATCAATCATACTAAGATAGGGTAATTAATTGCGGAATTAAAAATTACATGTACATACAGATTAGGATACAGATTACATATTTCAAAATAAAGTTATAAAAGGGTACAATATAATCTAATCTTTACATCATAGAATCATATCAAATCTACCCAAAACCACAACAATTACTGTCTTCCAATCAGTACCGAAAGGTTTTGTTGTGTAGTGGTCTATGATACTTCTGTCTTGATCGTTAATAGACCTATGAGCTAGGTCCAGCAGGTGACTTTCCTTTATCTTTTCCTGTAAAAATATGAATGTAGCAACTATAAGCAAAGCTTAGTGAGTAAATAGATTTTCAAATTAACATGCATGTCAAGCGGATCATCAGTCTAGCGTGATATGTCTTGGCTGCCGCTATAGCCCTCATGATTGAGACATAGAAGTCATAGAGTCGGATGATGTTCAGGCCACACTCACGCTTAAATCGTGGGGATCAGCCACATACTGGGCTAGCTACCAGTAAGTCAATATGGCGGAACATCGGAGGTCATTACCAAGTTCATTTGAACTGGTGAAAATAGTCAAGTCTAGAACAATAGACCAATAGGGCTAATCAAGCTGAATCAATATGTCAAGTATATGCAATGATGAAGCATACGTAATCAATGTCATGATAGCAATAATCTTAAAGCAAAATCTGAAGTGAACTGTAAAAGCAATATCATATGAAATGATAAGTCAAATAGCTATCATGATCCACTGGGCAACACCCAACCATGGTGTGCACAGGTCACAATCCAGCTGATAATATGAATTTCAATCAAACTAGCATCAACAATATGTCTCAACCGGAAATTCAAACATGTTAAATCTGAATATCTATAACTCACAGATCTGGGCCTTTATCAAACAGATATAAAAATCTGCCACCTGAGTTATCTCAGGATTTTATCTTTGTCAATCTGTTCTGTCAGTTCAAGTCTTTGACCCGCTTTTAAATCTTTGTCTCTATGTTCAGAATTTCACTGAACCTGTCCAGAATTATCATGATAATATCATGTCAATTTCATCATCTTTTAGTCTTTAAAATCTTTATTTCATCTGATTCTGATAACTGATAAATCATTGATCATTTTGTTAATTCTTTTCTTTGTCTCTTTGGAATTCTATATATATATATATATATATATATATATATAGACACACACACACATATATATATATATCATATTGCTCATATCATAATCTTTCATCATAAATTCATGGTTCTTGTATTTATAAAATAGCTTTTATTTATGATGTTAAAATATCAAAATAAAAAGTTCGGATCCGGATCTATTAAATTCGGACCATCCGGATTGGTTGCCCGGATTCGGACCAATCCGGATCAATCATCCAGATTCGGACCGGAATATTCAATCCGAACTTGGCCATCCGAATTCGGACTTGGAACCGAAATCATTTCAACTGAATTGGGACATATCCGAAACATAAGATCCGAATCTGTAGCATCCGAAATTGGAACATCACATCCGAAATACAAGGATCCGAAATGGGCTCCATCCGAAAATAGGGCACCATCCGAATTCGGTTATACCCGAATTCGGATCCCATACTTAGTATATTTTCCAGAAATGTTCTTCATGTTTATCATTTGTTTCATTCGGATTTTTCATAAAATTCACTAAAACTCATTTTAATCAACATGCAATGTAATATTTTATCATATTTGGGTTGATTTTATACTATTTTCCCTATCAATAACATCATAAATTCATCAAGATCATCCAAAATATAAACTTTTTGTCAAGAACATATTTTTATCCAAAAATTCTGATTTCTAAATAATTTAAAGGATCTAACCCAAAATCATTGTTTCTATCTCATTTAATTACTTCATTACATGATTATCTATCAATTTTGTACACATGCAACATCAAATCTTTACAATTTAAATTCTTGGTTTCGGTTTTTAATAGAAACCGAACTAAACTTATAAAAACATAGAAACTAAGTAAATTTTACCTTAAAATATTGAAAATCCGATTGATTGATAGTGTTTGTAACTCCTTCTTGTTCAAATCTTCAATTAATTGCAAGATTTATGAAGACTCTTGATGGATTTTTGATGTATCCGTATGGTGTTAGAGAGAGTAGAGAGAGAGAGTGAGTTGGTGTTTAATGATCTTAAATGATCATTTTGAGGTTTATATATATTAATTGATCATATTTGTAACTTAACCCACTTAACTTTTGTATCTTATATCTCTTTTATTTTACTTATTTTAATTATATCATAAATATAATTTAAAATCATATTTACTTAATAAAATTTTCATTCTTAATTAATAATTGCAACATAAATAATATAACAAAATCATATTATTAACTCAAAATTAAAGATTTACATGATCGGCTAAAAGTTAGGTTGTTACAAGGGAATTCAAACTGTACGCGTTTTGCTCCCCAATGAACACACGAATTCTGCACCTTCAAGACACGATGCTCTTTAGGGATACCATCGTAAACAAAATCATATGGATCCTCATTGTGGATCTCATCTCGTATCATTGGGTTATCATTGACCTCAGTTGAACATCCTAAATCCATTCCATTGAGTGTAAAAGTGTGATTATAAATAAATAAATTATCTTTACATAAAACTAATGGGAAACTTTTATCGATAATAATGTTGATAATTAAATTATACACTAACCTAC
Organism: Centrapalus pauciflorus; assembly: GCA_020465985.1. Lineage (NCBI taxonomy): Eukaryota > Viridiplantae > Streptophyta > Magnoliopsida > Asterales > Asteraceae > Centrapalus > Centrapalus pauciflorus. The sequence goes on from JAANYP010005041.1 coordinate 9,296, forward strand.
TGAAACTTGAACTTCTACTTCATTAAAGAGAGGTAGTAGGTTAGCACATGGACTTTGGTTAACTATATTAGATCGGAAACAATTATCAAGATCATAATAATAAATGAAATTTCATATAACAAAAAACTATATAAACTTTGTGATTTTTACCATTGAGATTTTCATGTGTCAACGCTGAACACATCTGGCTTATTCCTTCTCTGCTTGAGTTGTTCAACGATCCAATGTCCTTTCTGGTCTTTCATCTGATGTTCGTTGATAATGTCTATCTCGTTTTTGAAAAACTCGTGTTTGATACGATGTAACATTTTCTTTGTTTCTAGTTATCGCATCAAGTGAATGTGGTGTTTTCTCCACATCGAAAATCATTGCCCTAGTTTCACTATTCTCTGCAAAGTATGGATAAATATTTATATCTTAATGTCGTAATATTCCTAATGTTACCCTTTGTGTGGTGTCTCCGTAACCATTTCAGTTGACTCTGCTATAGTTATATTTGTCATCAGTGGCGTAGATTTACTACTTCCTTCACCATTAGATTTTTTTTATTTCCTTGATCTTCTCTTTTTGTCGTGCATAATATTGTCGGTTGTATTCTTTTTGCTTTTCTGAAATAATATTAGGTAACCGATAACTCGTTTTATGATTATAATAAATACAATAAAAAATATGATACTCATTTTTATGTATTTCACATACCTTTCTCTATATCAACTTGGGATACATCACCATTAACATTTTTTCTTAACTTCTGTCGTTCATAGTACTCTTTATTTATCTTTCTACGATTTTCTGTAATTTTTAGAAAATATATGTCATGTACTTAAACAATTAAACTACATACCAATAAAATAAAATATACATGTCTTTCATTATATTTAATGTACATACCTTTTTGTATATTTACATTTACTTGAGCGACTTTACCCATAGTATCATTGCATCCGGACATCAATACACACTGTATTACACATTGTAAAATAATGAGTATATATGAGTATATATCTTTTTAACTTGATATCAGTAACTCCGTGGAAATCAAAATATTCACTAAAAACACATATATAACTTATTATATATAATATATAATTTATATTATATATAAAAAGAAATATTCACCTGTTTGTTACTTTATTGAGAACTTTCTTAATGATTCATTCTTTAGATTATTGGTTTTTATTTTAATGTTAAACTTACAAATATATAACAGTTTTTTATAAATACAAATATACATATTAATACATGGATCTGATTTGTTTATGTTGCTAATATACGATTAGATATGAGTAGATGAAGCCTCCCTGTGCAAATGATCATATACAAATTTTAGATTTTAGAATGTTTTTGATTTGGTTTATTTTCTTCAATATCCGTATGAACAACATGAACAAACCTTAATATGATATATTTCTGATTTGGCTTATTATTTCAGCCGGTTTTTGTATATATATATTAAGTGTTCATCGGCTTTATTAGACATTTGTGTATATATATTATAGAGATTAAAGTGTTACATTATAGCGATTAGTGTGTGTGTGTGTGTGTGTGTGTGTGGGTGTGTGTGTGTGTGTGTGTGTGTGTGTGTGTGTGTGTGTATTAACAACACATACATAGAAAATAAATAGAAAGCATATGTTATCAAATGCCAACAATACATAATAAATGAAAAGAAAGAAGTCATAAAACGATCATCATTAAAAGTTAATACAACACATTCCAAAAAACATAATAGTACTAATTAATGTTTAATAGTCAATGCAAATTTTTCATCCCAACAGAAGTTTAATTTGGCGTGCTTCTGGAATCACTGGTTCGAACTTCATATTGGTCTACTCCGTGGACTATCTATACTATCTATACTATTAAAAGAGTAACTATACTCATTTCTGGTGAAGCCACGTGTCGTCACCATGAATCGACAGTTATAGATTTTAAAAAGAATAAAGAAATTTAAATCAAATCTATCCAAATCTAATATAATTCACTTTTAAATTCAAATCAAACAATATATAATACTCTACTAACTTATTAATTAAATCTATCCAAATCTAATATAATCCACTTTTAAATTCAAATCAAATCAAATCAAATCAAATCTAATATTCTACTAACTTATTAATTATAAGAAAATATAATAAAAGTTTAAAAAAATATATAAGAAAATAATTACTCTTCATATATATTTAGAAATATACAAAATTAATAGGTCATAATAAATAATAATATCACCTTATATACTTTTGTTTAAAAATTAATATATTTATCTTTTTATTTATTATATTTTATATATATTAAAAATATCCGCGTAATACGCGTGTAATAAACTAGTATTCATTGAAAGCAAATATAACATAACTTATTATAAAACTTATATAGCATTATATACTTGTATTCAAATGATAAAGTTTAACTCGTGATGCGTAAATGATGGATTTTTGTACTATTGCTCGGAAAAATCTTACTTGGCGTGTTTCAGGCGTGTCAAAGAACCTCGCCTTTATCATGTGGCCCCTAAAATTAATTTAAAAAAATTTAACAACAAATATATTCTACATACACGATATGTAATAATAATTCTCATGCATAAATATACTTACGTTCCGTCTTGTAAAAAGACTTCAAAATAACTATAGTATCCAAATTGCCTCTCGTAAACCCGTTTGCCCGTGATGATTTTTCCAACAATGTCTAAAAAAGAAGTAACGCTATTAAAAATTTAAGTGAAATTTAGATTTTTTTCAAATGAAATAAAATAAGAGCTTTAATGAAAAACTTAAATGTACCTATCAACATAAATCGAGTGGTTATGTCCTCTGCAAGTGCTCTTATTGAAGATGTCAATGGATATAAAACAAAGTCATTCTGAATATCGTCAGTCAATCTTGTTAGCTTTGTATTTTTGCTAATTCGAATCTTCCATTCATTACGAAGAAAACTAAAACCTTCATGCCTAGGGTATTCGTAATATTTAAATTCGATTTGGAAATGATCTAACGAAAAGACTCCACCCACTAAATCTTGTTGTTCATAAAAAGGTATTAAACTTTCGGGGACAATTGCTGCCATTTTCTCCGTCTTAAAAAAACAAAAGAAGAGTTTGTCAAAACAAATGAGTTGTTTATAAATAAGAAAGTAATTTTAATATGTGAAACTTACATTACGATCAAGTAAAATAAATATTAGTTTTTTGTGGTTTCATCCTTCAATATGAATTCCACACGAACCGCCGTGAGTTTCCACCATAAATGGTGGCATTGAAGCGATGAAAAACATTCCGCGTGAAAATATTGATCCATGTTCTACAAAGACATTTAATTTACAATATTAAAAATAAAGTAAAATACACACGCCAAGAATTGAACTTAAAACCTTTAGTATAAGTTGAAATAAAATATTAGTAAAAATACTCATGTAATATATAAGTTGAGAATCATATAAACTAAAAAACTAAAAATACACATGTTAAGTTATAAAATCATGACACAATTCTTATCAGACATAACACATTTAACATATTATTATTAAAAGGGTTGATATATGCATCCTATTTTATTAAACATAAAATTATAGTTATCATGTCATCTTATTAATCAATCATATTTAACAAAATATATTAAAATATAAAAGAAAACATTACATCAATGTGATGGAATAGTCCCACACACAAATGACGTTGTCAAAGAAAACCTTGTTTTAAAATTAAAATAAAAAGTGTATTAATGAAATTAATTGATTCGAAACTTTTAATTTCAAAAATAAACTTCTTAAAAAAACATAATTATCAATGTTAATTAATTCCAAAGACTGTGACTATTGAATTTTTAAAAAAATTATTCCAGCTGCAGGATTTTTGTATTGTCAAATATATGATAAAAATTAGTATATAATATTTAATACAAATCTTTGTATATAATTAAAATAATTGTAATTTTGAAATAATAAATGCAGGATTTTCAGTAATAATAAAAACTAATAATAAAAAACATTATTTATTTCACAAATATACAAGTAAATTAGTCCAGTAGTCCACGACTCCATTCTCCACATTCGCAAGCAATTCCACAGGACCACATCCACCGTTTCATCTCAAAGACTCAAACCCTAGCCGCCTGCCCGCCTAGCGCCGCTGCCTGGTGCCTCCACCCTCCACTCCACGCCGCCACCTTTGCTTTCGCCTGGTCGTCTCCTCTCTCCATCGTTGCTGGTCGGCGGGCGCCTGGTCGTCTCCTCTCTCCACCGACCGCTCTCCTCTCCTCTCCTCTCCTCTCGCCGCCCGCCGCCAACCGCTCTCCTCTCCTCTCGCCGCCCACCGCCAAGCTCTCTTCTCTCCGCTGCTCTCTACTTCCGGTCGAGGTGGTTTTCGTTAGCGCGTAGGTATCGACCCTCTTGGGTTCGAGAATATCAAGTACTTCTACTTGCTAACTCCATCGATTTTCATCTTATTTTTGTGTATTTTAGTTTATTTTCGAGCTATACATCATACCCATCTCGTATACTATGAATATAATCAGTTTTTGGGAAGATTTATTGTTGTATGTGTTCTTATTTATGTAGGTTTTGGAGTATTTTAATTCATGGATTTTTTGGGGTTTGATCGATCGAAGGCTTAAGGTCAGATCTGGAACCAAAACAATCTGGATCTGGAACCACACTTGTTCTTCAAATCTAGAGTTCCATTTGAGGTTTGCTTTTCAGGTTTCTATTTTATTTCATGAATAAACTGTATCCTTAGATGCTTAATGTTTTGCATTAGATGGGGATCTCAATAGTCATAACAGAATATATGTATACCAACAGGTGTGTGTTATGAAAACATAAACCAGCAGCACCAAAACAAGTGTGTGTATTATGGTCCAAATTAGTTTATTTGGAAATTTGAAAGTTTTGAATTGATTTCAAAAACTGAAACATCATAAAGAAGCAACTATAATGTTTTAATATTGTTTTAATTAACTGCAATAGGATTAGAGCTTCAAACAGAAAGCTAATAATGATGTCTTTGTTCATAAAACAGAAATTATAAGATATATATTAAGTAGATTGATTGTTGATCCAGAATGTCCTTAATTAGCTAACATAATCATATAATTAGATGATAATAATAACAGGAAGCATGTGTGTATACAAAACAGTGTGTTTTAAGTTACTGGTTAGCTTTTGCGGCTGTTGTCAGTAAAAACAGAAAACGAAAACATAATTTTAAAAACAGAAAACAGAAAGTTTCCAGGAATGGTTTTCTAATATAAAAGTCAGTAACATTATTGGTTTAAATATACATATCTAGGTTACATGTTTCTTTATTATAATTGAAAGTTTTGATTTTAATACTATTTTATATATTCACATGAAAGTTATGATAGATGCTTTGGGACATAATTCACACTTATATATATATATATATATATATATATATATATATATATATATATATATATATATATATATATATATATATATATATATTTATTTATTTATTTATTTATATATATATATATATAAACTGTTGTTGTTCTTTTCTTTTCTGTTTGCTGTCACAAACACACACATACTGCTACATATATAATACAAGCTGTTGATATTTTCAATTTTGATAGTTTTAAAATTATATTACAAGAATCATTACTCTTATATTGTATAAAATCTGTCATTTTTTTATTTGTATAACTTAGGGTTTTGATTGGTAATCATCTTGATATGTATCTTGATAGATCCGTAGGTTTAATCAAATCTTGATTGTGGGTTTTGTTTATTGAACTTTCTAAATTGGAAATATTGGATCTTGTTTTTTTTTTTTTTTTTGGTCATGGGTATAGTTGAAGCAGCAGGTGGACTCTGGCTATGTGTGTGTCCTTGTATGTGTGTCAAGATGGATGAATTAATGTATGCATTCATAAATAATCATTTACATGTATAGTGAGCATGTCAAAGGCTTCTAAGGTATTCAAATATGCATATTCTTGTTGAAGGTAAAATATTTGGGATTCCAACTTTTTTTTCTATGCAATTTTTATAACAGTTTGGTCTGAATGGGTAACATGAAATGACCTTGCTTTTATAATTATTATTTTATTTTTTTCAGTAGCATAAGTATTCATTCATCTCATAATTATGTATGCAAATTTTCAGTTTCTTTGTTCTGGACTTTTATAGACTGATATATGAGATTCTATGAATATATGTGTGTGCAGAGTGTATGTATGTACTGTGTGGTTGGATGTCATGTGTGTAGGCTATGTTTTATAGACAAACAGAAGCAGCAACAGGAAGCATATGTGTTTGTCTTTCATCAGCAGGAACTTGACAAGTAGCAAGTGTTGTATGTGTCTCACAAGTATAATTATAGCAGCAGCCATAGGTAATATATAATTGCGTTCATGTGTTACATATATACATGTGTGTGTCTTTTAATTTATAATTACCAGCCATAGTTGTCTGTGTTCTATAAACAAATCAGCAGCCATAAAAAATCAAGTTTTTATGTATGTATATGTCCTATATGGGAATGTTTGATTTAATAAAACTGAAAAAAAAAAAAAAAACAGAGTGTGTGCACGTTTTAGAATTAAGCAACCAGCAGCAGCACAAAGAAGTGTGAGTGCAGTGTGTGTGTGTGTGTGTTCAAATTCTAGGTCTATTTCGGTGCAAATGTAAGTTTGGTTGGTGACTTATAAGTCTAGGTGTCCCATTCTCCTACCAGCTGGCTCGTATTAGTTATCTTTACATGTGTTTATTTAATAACAAATTAACTTGAAGTTGTTAGATTTAAACCGTGATACCAACCGAACCAAACTGATAATTTGCGGTTCAGTCGTGTCGTTAGATTTGACTTGTTTGGTTTGAGAAAATTCAAAACCGCAGTTATCGGTTTGGCCAAGATTTAGTCGTGAAATCGGCAGAACCAACCTGTGTTGTTAGTGTGGTTTATATAAATAACTAAGCTTGTACCTTTCTAATATCATGTTACAATTAAAAGTGGGTTTACATCTTGCATTACTTAACTATGTTAGCATCTTTGTTGCTGCAGGGGAATTATTCTTTGTCACTGACAGAAAAAGTGGATTTTGGAATCTTCACAAATGGGTAAACTTCAGAAGGAATTTATTTTTTTATGTACCCATAATGTTATTTCTAAACATCCATTTTGTGTATTTGTAAGGCATCACGTCACATTATACCAAGTAGCAGTAACTAATTGCTATATGACACATGGGCACAAAGTCCTAAATTTCATCACTTTTAGGGTCAGACGTCCCATGTGTTCTAATTTCTCTCACATACATGCTACAAAAGTACAATTAGATTTTTGATTTAGTACAGATTAAACTTCTGGCAGTATAAAGTAAGTTGATGTCAGGATCTAAAATATGAATAACCAAGATTAACTGATTTGAAATTTATCAGAGTATAAATCAATATTCTTGCTTTGAATCAAAGTTTAATTAAGAAGTTTGCGGAATAACACTTAATTATTTTAACAAAAACTTTCAGAACTAATGAAGCATAAAACATAAGAAGTAAACAAGACTGTTTGTATTGCTGAATTCAATGATTACAATCACCTCTAATCTGTTTTGATTAGACGAAGAACACAGACTGTTCTTAGGGTTTTACAACCTTAGAGGCTTATGAAAACTTAATCAACAAAGCAATTACAGACTCAAAATATGCAGAAAACTTCAATACAATAGAATGACCTATTCTCTGTATTTATATTGCTTTTTGGACTTGTTTCCTTGAAGGACTATGACTTCTCTGATAGTAGATATGCTGGAATCTTCGTGTAGATATCTTTCCTGAAAATCAGCACTTTCTGTTTATGAAACTGTTGAGCAGCTTGAATCTCTTGACAGCATGAACTGAGCAGCTTGAGTTGTTTTGCTCTGGCAGCTTGAACTTTTACACTGGCAGCTCGAGTTTCTTCAACTAGCAGCATGAACTTTGTATTTACATGACAAATCTACTAACAGTCTGAGAAGTCTAACTAACAGCTTGAATGTACTTAAACTATTTCCCAACAATCTCCCCCTAACTTAAATTCTTTACACAAGACTTTAAGTTCTATACAAAAATGGAAATGAATAAGTAAACTGTTATTTACAAACCAAGGCTTACAAAAACTTACAACTGTGCAAGTTTCTGATCTACAGCCTTCAAAAATTCTCTTTTTAGCTCATCTCTATCACAAGATATTCTGACAGACTTCATCTGGAGTAGTATATTCTTTGGAAGATCATAGAATTCAAGATTAAAGAACATACCAGATCCATCTGTGAATTTGATTCTGTAAGTCCTGGATTTGACAAAAATATTAACTTCCTTGATTTTCAATCCCTTCTTGTTGGCATCCTCTACATCTTTTCTAATAAATTCAGGATCAACAATGGACTTCAGATCTCTGATGACTTGTTTCACTTGTGGTAGAGAAGATCTAACTTGTGATACAGACCCAATGTTGTGCATTCTGATAAGCTCATCTCTGGTCAACTTCTGAACCATCTGCCAAAATGTATCATATTCTTCTTCAGGACCAGACTCTCTTCTTATCACAAACTTAACTCTCAAGTTACGGTCATCCAGGGACTTAGCAAACCAGTAATTGATTTGAGGCTTTGTAAAATCATGCTGATCAATCAACTTCTCTATCTCCATGGCTTTTTGCAGTTGTTGATCAAACAGCACTCTTTTAACTTGATATAGCTTTGCTTGTGAGGATGGATCAGATGTAGGAATAGATGCAACAGCTTGTTCAGTAGGAACAGGAGCACTGGTAGCAGCTTTAGTT
>JAANYP010005041.1:22540-45555 GCA_020465985.1 Centrapalus pauciflorus
ACTTGCATATGTTTCGGTACTTATTGGTGATTGTTACGGACTTGTATGGAAACATCTGCTGCTGCTTGTTCCTTGATTACTTAATTGTATGTTAGGAACGTATGATAGACACTGCTGAAACTGGACAATTGATGTTGCATGTTCCTTGATTACTTGGATTGCTCAGGACCGCTGTGAGTGCAAATTGCATTACTAACTTGCATACGTTTCAGTACTTATTGGTGATTGTTACTGACTTGTATGGAAACATCTGCTGCTCCTTGTTCCAGGATTACTTAATTCTATATTAGAAACGTATGATTGACACTGCTGAAACTGGACAACTGATGTTGCATGTTCCTTGATTACTTGGATTGCTCAGGACCGCTGTGAGTGCAAATTGCATTACTAACTTGCATATGTTTCGGTACTTATTGGTGATTGTTACAGACTTGTATGGAAACATCGGCTACTGCTTGTTCCTTGATTACTTAATTGTATGTTAGGAACGTATGATAGACACTGCTGCAACTTGACAACTGCTGCTGAATGTTCCTTGATTACTTGGATTGCTCAGGACAGGTGTGAGTGACAGATTTCATTACTTACTTGCATATGTTTCGGTACTTATTGGTGATTGTTACTGACTTGTATGAAACATCTGCTGCTGCTTGTTCCTTGATTATTTAATTATATGTTAGGAACGTATGATAGACACCGCTGAAACTGGACAATTGATGTTGCATGTTCCTTGATTACTTGCATTGCTCCGGACCGCTGTGAGTGCAAATTGCATTACTAACTTGCATATGTTTCGGTACTTATTGGTGATTGTTACAGACTTGTATGGAAACATCGGCTACTGCTTGTTCCTTGATTACTTAATTGTATGTTAGGAACGTATGATAGACACTGCTGCAACTTGACAACTGCTGCTGAATGTTCCTTGATTACTTGGATTGCTCAGGACAGGTGTGAGTGACAGATTCCATTACTTACTTGCATATGTTTCAGTACTTATTGGTGATTGTTACTGACTTGTATGGAAACATCTGCTGTTGCTTGTTCCAGGATTACTTAATTCTATGTTGGGAACGTATGATAGACACTGCTGAAACTGGACAACTGATGTTGCATGTTCCTTGATTACTTGCATTGCTCAGGACCACTGTGAGTGACAGATTGCATTACTTACTTTCATATGTTTCGGTACTTATTGGTGATTGTTACTGACTTGTATGGAAACATCAGCTGCTGCTTGTTCCTTGATTACTTAATTGTATGTTAGGAACGTATGATAGACACTGCTGAAATTGGCCAACTGCTGCTGCATGTTCCTTGATTACTTGGATTGCTCATGACAGGTGTGAGTGACAGATTCCATTACTTACTTGCATACGTTTCAGTTCTTATTGGTGATTGGTACTGACTTGTATGGAAACATCTGCTGGTGCTTGTTCCTTGATGACTTAATTGTATGTTAGGAACGTATGATAGACACTGCTGAAACTGGACAATTGATGTTGCATGTTCCTTGATTACTTGGATTGCTCAGGACAGCTGTGAGTGACAGATTCCATTACTTACTTGCATTCGTTTCAGTACTTATTGGTGATTGTTACTGACTTGTATGGAAACATCTGCAGCTGCTTGTTCCAGGATTACTTAAATCTATGTTAGGAACGTATGATAGACACTGCTGAGACTGGACAATTGATGTAGCATGTTCCTTGATTACTTGGATTGCTCAGGACCGCTGTGAGTGACATATTGCATTACTAACTTGCATATGTTTCGGTACTTATTGGTGATTGTTACCGACTTGTATTGAAACATCAGCTGCAGCTTGTTCCTTGATTACTTAATTGTAAGTCAGGAACGTATGATAGACACTGCTGAAACTGGACAACTGCTGCTGCATGTTCCTTGATTACTTGCATTGCTCAGGACCGCTGTGAGTGACAGATTGCATTACTTACTTGCATATGTTTCGGTACTTACTGGTGATTGTTACTGACTTGTATGGAAACATTGGCTGCTGCTTGTTCCTTAATTACTTAATTGTAAGTCAGAAACGTATGATAGACACTGCTGAAACTGGACAACTGCTGCTGCATGTTCCTTGATTACTTGCATTGCTCAGGACCACTGTGAGTGACAGATTACATTACTTACTTGCATATGTTCCGGTGCTTATTGGTGATTGTTACTGACTTGTATGGAAACATCGGCTGCTGCTTGTTCCTTGATTACTTAATTGTAAGTGAGGAACGTATGATAGACACTGCTGAAACTTGACAACTGCTGCTGAATGTTCCTTGATTACTTGGATTGCTCAGGACAGGTGTGAGTGACAGATTCCATTACTTACTTGCATATGTTTCGGTACTTATTGGTGATTGTTACGGACTTGTATGGAAACATCTGCTGCTGCTTGTTCCTTGATTACTTAATTGTATGTTAGGAACGTATGATAGACACTGCTGAAACTGGACAACTGCTGCTGCATGTTCCTTGATTACTTGCATTGCTCAGGACCACTGTGAGTGACAGATTGCATTACTTACTTGCATATGTTTCGGTGCTTATTGGTGATTGTTACCGAATTGTATGGAAACATCGGCTGCTTTTTCCTTGATTACTTAATTGTAAGTTAGGAACGTATGATAGACACTGCTGAAACTTGACAACTGCTGCTGAATGTTCCTGGATTACTTGGATTGCTCAGGACAGGTGTGAGTGACAGATTCCATTACTTACTTGCATATGTTTCGGTACTTATTGGTGATTGTTACTGACTTGTATGGAAACATCTGCTGCTGCTTTTTCCTTGATTATTTAATTGTATGTTAGGAACGTATGATAGACACTGCAGAAACTGGACAACTGCTGCTGCATGTTCCTTGATTACTTGGATTGCTCAGGACAGGTGTGAGTGACAGATTCCATTACTTACTTGCATACATTTCAGTACTTATTGGTGATTGTTACTGACTTGTATGGAAACATCTGTTGCTCCTTGTTCCAGGATTACTTAATTCTATATTAGGAACGTATGATTGACACTGCTGAAACTGGACAACTGATGTTGCATGTTCCTTGATTACTTGGATTGCTCAGGACCGCTGTGAGTGACAAATTGCATTACTAACTTGCATATGTTTCGGTACTTATTGGTGATTGTTACAGACTTGTATGGAAACATCGGCTGCTGCTTGTTCCTTGATTACTTAATTGTATGTTAGGAACGTATGATAGACACTGCTGCAACTTGACAACTGCTGCTGAATGTTCCTTGATTACTTGGATTGCTCAGGACAGGTGTGAGTGACAGATTCCATTACTTACTTGCATATGTTTCGGTACTTATTGGTGATTGTTACTGACTTGTATGAAACATCTGCTGCTGCTTGTTCCTTGATTATTTAATTATATGTTAGGAACGTATCATAGACACTGCTGAAACTGGACAATTGATGTTGCATGTTCCTTGATTACTTGGATTGCTCAGGACAGCTGTGAGTGACAGATTCCATTACTTACTTGCATTCGTTTCAGTACTTATTGGTGATTGTTACTGACTTGTATGGAAACATCTGCTGCTGCTTGTTCCAGGATTACTTAATTCTATGTTAGGAACGTATGATAGACACTTCTGAAACTGGACAATTGATGTTGCATGTTCCTTGATTACTTGGATTGCTCAGGACCGCTGTGAGTGACATATTGCATTACTTACTTGCATACGTTTCAGTACTTATTGGTGATTGTTACTGACTTGTATGGAAACATCTGCTGCTGCTTGTTTCTTGATTATTTAATTGTATGTTAGGAACGTATGATAGACACTGCTGAAACTGGACAACTGCTGCTGCATGTTCCTTGATTACTTGGATTGCTCAGGACAGGTGTGAGTGACAGATTCCATTACTTACTTGCATACGTTTCAGTACTTATTGGTGATTGTTACTGACTTGTATGGAAACATCTGCTGCTCCTTGTTCCAGGATTACTTAATTCTATATTAGGAACTGTAACACCCGGAATCTAGCAGCAGGTACGTGTAATTTATTTATTGGCTTTAAAAGTTTCCTCGATGAGTTGGTGAATTTTAATTGATTAATTGCACGTGAGTTGGTAAAATAGATTGCTATTACGTGTAATTTTAATCGGTTGAGATAATAACCGGTTTAGTAGTAATTGGAGATTTGGGGTTGTTTTAATGAGTTAATTGACATTCTAAGCCCAAGTCGTTAATTTGAGATTAATCGGGTTAACGGGTGTCTACCCAGTGATTAATGAGTATCATACCCGTTTTAATTGAGTTCGGGACCGGAAACGTATATATAGTTCATTATGTTTCATTCTTTTCATTCTATCAAAACTTAAAGGAAGTATATGTGTGTGTATGTGTGTTCTCCTAGTTGAGCTCCAGAGAAAGAAGTAAGGAGAAGATCAGAATCAAGCAAAATTGGAGAGCTCGATCCCACTCCAAGATTGAAGCTTAATTTAGCTGCCGAAACTCGTTAAGGTTGGTAAATCATATCAAAATGAGTTGAATCATTATATTAAGTACATATCGTGAGCTGGGGTTAATTTATAGCCCCTGAGAAGGGTAGAATCGAATTGGGAAATGATTCCCGTAGCAATCGAAAAACAGAGCATAACCTGCTCTGTTCGTCGCCGCATCGCGGCCGTGCTCATCTGGTCGCGCCCGCGATCAGGATGAGGCGGCTAAGGGTGATTGCTGGCGGTGGGATCGCGCCGCGCTCCAAGACCGCGGCCGAGACCGCGATCGTGGCCGCGCTCCTGGCCGCGCTCGTGGGTCTGAGTCCGATAACTGATGTCGAGTCCGTAAATTAGTAGTATAGTCGTTATGAGTTCCGTAGCTACTCGTTACAGTGTAGTTGTATTTATTGTTGCCAGGGTTCGTAGCTAGACCTGGGACTTGTAGAGCCTGTCGTTGATAGCGGGACTGTAGTCGTTCTTCAGGTGAGTTACTTACTTGTTGTTTATTATCCGGGTCCGATGTGGATCCTTTTATACGTTGACATTTGTTAGCACAGAGCAGAGTTCGTGGATCATGCGTATAGTCGTTGATACGCAGAGTAGAGAGGCCTGTTGGGTCATTCCCAACTCAGTGGACCTGACAACCCACTACTTTGTGGAGTGGGCTATGCAGGCTGTGCCGGGTCGCTCCCGATGAGGCGTCGGGCCGTTGATGCCGGCCGCATGTAGAGTTGTTTACCAGTTGTTACGTTGTGCTAACTATTTTATAAACTGTTTTAACGTTGTTTATAGTAACTCACCAGCTTTCCGCTGACTGTTGTTTTAACTGTGGATCTCAGGTACGAGGACTGAGGCTAGGGATACAGCGGGCAGTAGCCGAAACCCGCCGCGTGGACAGTAGCTAGTGACTACTTTCGTAAGTAGTCTTGACGTTTTGTGGTTTGGCTTATTAGCCAGTGACTTATGGATGACTGTAACCTTTACTTATGTCGTGGTTGTCGGACTTTGTTGACGGGGGTTGGTTCCCGTCCTGTGTTACTTATGTCCGATATTGATATTTAGTAGTAATTAGCTGTTTAACCCTTGATGACATTGCTTATGATTTGATGACGTGGACTGTGAGTCCTATGTGGCATTAGTCAAAAAAGTAGGGTGTTACAGCTTGGTATCAGAGCATTAGTTTAAGGTTTAAGTATCATTAGTGATGCTTAGGCTTAAACCAGTATCTAGATCCTTGGGCTTGATCTCTGATGAGTAGGTCTAAGAAATTGTAGAATCATATTATTGTCGTTATAGTAATGTTGTTTACATTATGCAGAGATTCTATGACAGACGAGCAGAGACCCGAGGGTCCCACTGGGGGACGGGTATCAGATGAGGAGTTTGCCCGACGACTACAGGAGGCCTACGAGAAAGGCCGTGCTGAGGGTATTCAGTCCCAGACCCAGAGTTCAGGCAGAGGTAGAGATTCAGGAGCTGGTTCATCGCGAGCGGCAGGCAAGGGGTGTAAATATAAGGAGTTCCTTGCTGCACACCCGCCAGAGTATCACGGCGAGCCCGGGGCCGTGAAGGCCATGTACTGGTTGCAGGATATGGAGATGGCTTTCCGTATCACAGGATGCCACCCTGATCAGATGACGACTTTTGCTAGTGCCCAGTTACGGACTAGCGCTCAGCAGTGGTGGCGTACGATTAGAGATATGATGGGAGACGGACCAGCCTATGAGATGACCTGGAGCCAGTTTAGGGCTCGTTTCGAGGAGCAATACTGTCCTGAGGACCGCAGGGCTCAGCTAGTGATTGATTTCCTGACGTTATTTCAGGGACAACGATCGGTTGATGAGTACGAGAAGATTTTCATCGATTTGAGTTTGTTCGCGCCGATTCAGATTAGTACAGAGTCACGGAAGATTAATCGGTTTCTGATGGGATTGCGTAAGGAGATTCGAGAGTTTATTGATACCGGTTACATTCCGACATATGCCAGGGCAGTCGAGTTAGCTCGTAGACGAGAGAGCGAGTTATCTCGTAGAGATCCAGTGGTCGAGCAGCCACGAGTCACTCAGTCGGCTGGACAGGGAGGTGGTTTTGACAGAGGTAGAGATAGAGATCGGGACAGAGATAGTCGTCCCAGTCAGTTTCAGCCTAGAGGCGACGACCGTCGACGCGCAGAGTCTGAGGGAGGAGATAGGCACAGAGATAGGTCTTCTCAGAGATCAGATCGCAGGCCCGATGACAGGGGCAGTCGTTTTGCAGGGTCCGAGCAGAGGGGAGGAGCATCGAGTTCGGGGTCAGCTAATAGAGAGCGGTTTTGCAGGAGATGCCGCCAGAGGCACACAGGGGAGTGTGATCCCCGCCATGTGCGTTGCTTCCGTTGTGGTCAGCCCGGCCACACCCAGACAGGATGTACTTCGAGAGACCCGCTATGTTTTAATTGCAGGCGGCCTGGTCATCAGTCCAGAGATTGTACAGCTCCGCGGCAGGGGGATTCGAGACCGCCGACCCAGGGTCAGAGTTCTGTTGGCTCTTCAGCGCGCAGAGATACTGTCCCACCAGCCAGAGGCCGAGTTTTTCAGCTGACAGCGGAGGAGGCTCGAGATACAACCGACGTGGTTTCGGGTACGTTCATTTTAAATGGTCATAGTGCCCGAGTGTTGTTCGATTCCGGAGCGAACCGTTCTTTTGTTTCGCTTGCCTTTACTGCATATTTTACTGCTTTGTCTGTTGAGTTGTCAGAGCCATTAGTCATAGAGCTTGCTAATGGCAGTGCTTCTGTAGTTAGGCATATTTATGCCCAGTGTATATTAGAGATAGACGGCTATCCATTTAGGATCGATTTGTTGCCTATAGAGATCGGTAGTTTTGATGCCATTGTAGGTATGGATTGGTTAGCTTCTCAGCGTGCTGATATTGCGTGTTCCAAAAAGATCATTCGGCTACGGGTTTCTGCGGATCGTGTTATTACGGTGTACGGAGAGCGCAGTAGGGGCAGTGTTAGCCTCATTTCTGCGATTCAGGCTAGTCGTTGATTAGCCAAGGGTTGTTCCTCCTTCCTAGCATATGTAGTTGATGCAAAGAAGGAGAAGCGGAGTATAGAGACCGTTGATGTCGTTTCTGAGTTCCCCGATGTGTTTCCCGAGGAGCTACCTGGTTTGCCGCCGGACAGGCAGGTAGAATTTCGTATAGAATTGATGCCAGGTGCAACCCCCATTGCACGTGCACCTTATCGTTTGGCTCCTACCGAGATGAGGGAGCTGATGAGTCAGTTGCAGGAGCTGTTAGACCGTGGTTTCATCCGACCGAGTACTTCACCGTGGGGTGCTCCGGTCCTATTTGTAAAGAAGAAAGATGGGTCGATGAAGATGTGTATAGACTATCGTGAGCTTAATAAGGTAACGGTAAAGAACCGTTATCCTCTTCCGCGGATAGATGATTTGTTCGACCAGTTGCAGGGAGCCAGCGTGTTTTCGAAGATCGACTTGCGCTCGGGATACCATCAGCTGAAGGTTTATGAGCAGGATACAGCGAAGACAGCATTCAGGACCCGATATGGCCATTATGAGTTCCTGGTTATGCCGTTCGGGCTAACCAATGCCCCAGCAGCCTTTATGGACCTGATGAATAGGGTCTGCCGTCCGTATCTTGATCAGTTTGTCATAGTGTTCATAGATGACATCCTGATATATTCCCGATCAGTAGAGGAGCATGCGACGCACCTGCGAGAGATTCTAAGTGTGTTGCAGCGAGAGAAGCTGTATGCGAAGTTCTCGAAGTGTGAGTTCTGGCTTCGAGAAGTTCAGTTCTTAGGCCACGTCGTTAGCGGCGAAGGCGTTTCTGTAGACCCAGCCAAGATAGAGGCCATTATGAGCTGGGAGAGGCCCCGAAGTGTAGCAGAGATTCGCAGTTTCCTGGGATTAGCCGGATATTATCGTCGATTTATCCAGGACTTTGCTTTGATTGCTGTGCCGTTGACTCGTTTGACTCGCCAGTCAGTTCCGTTTGAGTGGACTGAGGATCAGGAGTTTGTGTTTGAGGAGCTGAAGCGTCGATTGTGTCAGGCTCCAGTGTTAGCCCTGCCTGAAGGCACCAGTGATTTTGTTGTATATACTGATGCTTCGGGGACGGGGTTGGGATGTGTATTAATGCAGAGGGGCCGAGTGATTGCGTATGCTTCTCGTCAGTTGAAGGATTATGAGAAGAATTATTCGACTCATGATTTAGAGTTGACGGCTATCGTGTTTGCGCTGAAGATTTGGCGCCATTATCTGTACGGAGTCCCGTTTACCTTGTTTACTGATCATAAGAGTCTCCAGTATTTATTCAGTCAGCGTGAGCTGAATATGCGCCAGAGACGGGGACTAGAGTTGATCAAGGATTACGATTGCGACATTCAGTACCACCCGGGTAAGGCGAATGTGGTGGCGGACGCGCTCAGTCGAAAGGGGCGCGAATCTTCAAGCCGAGCCCGTAATTACAGGGTCGAGGTGACATCTACCCTGATAGAGAGGCTTCGAGAGGCGCAGGCCATCGGGATGCGTGCAGAGAACCACCGGAGGGAGCACATTTTGGGTCAGTCACAGGAGTTCGAGACTGACTCTCGAGGGTTGTATGTGAGACAGGGTCGAGTTTGGGTTCCTAGGGCCGGTGATGCACGACAGTTGATCTTAGAGGATTCTCATAAGTCTCGCCTTGCTACTCATCCTGGTAGTACGAAGATGTATCAGGATCTCCGTACGTTATATTGGTGGCCCGGCATGAAACGGGATATAGCTGAGTTCGTCGAGCGTTGTCTGACTTGCCTGCAGGTGAAGGCCGAGCACCAGAAGCCCCATGGCCGCTTACAGCCGTTAGAGATTCCTCAGTGGAGTTGGGAGCATATCACGATGGACTTCGTTACGAAGTTACCGCGGACTCCACATGGATACGATGCGATATGGGTAATAGTAGACCGGCTTACGAAGACAGCGCATTTTCTGCCGATCCGGGAGACTTATACGTTGGAGCAGCTCGCCCGAGTTTATTTGTATGAGATTGTCTCCCGACATGGAGTTCCAGCCTCAATAGTTTCCGATAGAGATGCTCGATTCACGTCCACCTTCTGGCAAAGCTTACAGCGAGCGTTGGGTACTCGAGTGCAGATGAGTACTGCTTATCATCCCCAGTCGGACGGCCAATCTGAGCGTACGATCCAGACGATGGAAGATATGTTACGAGCTTGTGTGGTGGATTTTAGTGGTAGCTGGGATTCACATTTGCCGTTAGTTGAATTTGCTTATAATAACAGCTACCACTCCAGCATTAAGATGCCTCCGTTCGAAACGTTATATGGTCGTAAATGTCGTACTCCTGTGTGTTGGACCGAGGTGGGAGAGAAAGAGATTACAGGTCCCGAGATCATTCAGCAGACTAGTGAGAAGATAGCAGTGGTCAGAGAGAGATTACAGATAGCTCAGAGTCGACAGAAAAGCTACGCCGATAAGAGGACCAAAAAGTTAGAGTTCGACGTGGGTGAATGGGTACTACTGAAGGTATCCCCGTGGAAGGGTGTCATTCGATTCCGGAAGCGAGGTAAGCTCAGTCCGAGGTTTATTGGGCCATTCTGTATAGTCGAGCGAGTGGGCACGCAGGCCTATCGACTAGAGTTGCCTCCAGAGTTGCGTGGGGTACACCCAACCTTCCATGTTAGCTACCTGCGGCGGTGTTTGGCCCCACATGAGGAAACAGTTCCCATATCCGAGATCGAGGTGGACGAGCAGCTGAGGTACGTTGAACACCCCGAGTCGATTCTAGATCGCAAAGTGAAAAAGTTGCGGAAGAAGGAAATCCCTCTAGTGTTAGTACAGTGGCGGTATCATAAGGGTTCCAGCGCTACCTGGGAACCCGAGGCGGACATGCGACAGCGGTATCCGCATCTATTCACCTGAGTTGAGATCCCGAGGACGGGATCAGTTCTAGAGGGGAGGATTTGTAACACCCGGAATCTAGCAGCAGGTACGTGTAATTTATTTATTGGCTTTAAGAGTTTCCTCGATGAGTTGGTGAATTTTAATTGATTAATTGCACGTGAGTTGGTAAAATAGATTGCTATTACGTGTAATTTTAATCGGTTGAGATAATAACCGGTTTAGTAGTAATTGGAGATTTGGGGTTGTTTTAATGAGTTAATTGACATTCTAAGCCCAAGTCGTTAATTTGAGATTAATCGGGTTAACGGGTGTCTACCCAGTGATTAATGAGTATCATACCCGTTTTAATTGAGTTCGGGACCGGAAACGTATATATAGTTCATTATGTTTCATTCTTTTCATTCTATCAAAACTTAAAGGAAGTATATGTGTGTGTATGTGTGTTCTCCTAGTTGAGCTCCAGAGAAAGAAGTAAGGAGAAGATCAGAATCAAGCAAAATTGGAGAGCTCGATCCCACTCCAAGATTGAAGCTTAATTTAGCTGCCGAAACTCGTTAAGGTTGGTAAATCATATCAAAATGAGTTGAATCATTATATTAAGTACATATCGTGAGCTGGGCTTAATATATAGCCCCTGAGAAGGGTAGAATCGAATTGGGAAATGATTCCCGTAGCAATCGAAAAACAGAGCATAACCTGCTCTGTTCGTCGCCGCATCGCGGCCGTGCTCATCTGGTCACGCCCGCGATCAGGATGAAGCGGCTAAGGGTGATCGCTGGCGGTGGGATCGCGCCGCGCTCCAAGACCGCGGCCGAGACCGCGATCGTGGCCGCGCTCCTGGCCGCGCTCGTGGGTCTGAGTCCGATAACTGATGTCGAGTCCGTAAATTAGTAGTATAGTCGTTATGAGTTCCGTAGCTAGTCGTTACAGTGTAGTTGTATTTATTGTTGCCAGGGTTCGTAGCTAGACCTGGGACTTGTAGAGCCTGTCGTTGATAGCGGGACTGTAGTCGTGCTTCAGGTGAGTTACTTACTTGTTGTTTATTATCCGGGTCCGATGTGGATCCTTTTATACGTTGACATTTGTTAGCACAGAGCAGAGTTCGTGGATCACGCGTATAGTCGTTGATACGCAGAGTAGAGAGGCCTGTTGGGTCATTCCCAACTCAGTGGACCTGACAACCCACTACTTTGTGGAGTGGGCTATGCAGGCTGTGCCGGGTCGCTCCCGATGAGGCGTCGGGCCGTTGATGCCGGCCGCATGTAGAGTTGTTTACCAGTTGTTACGTTGTGCTAACTATTTTATAAACTGTTTTAACGTTGTTTATAGTAACTCACCAGCTTTCCGCTGACTGTTGTTTTAACTGTGGATCTCAGGTACGAGGACTGAGGCTAGGGATACAGCGGGCAGTAGCCGAAACCCGCCGCGTGGACAGTAGTTAGTGACTACTTTCGTAAGTAGTCTTGACGTTTTGTGGTTTGGCTTATTAGCCAGTGACTTATGGATGACTGTAACCTTTACTTATGTCGTGGTTGTCGGACTTTGTTGACGGGGGTTGGTTCCCGTCCTGTGTTACTTATGTCCGATATTTATATTTAGTAGTAATTAGCTGTTTAACCCTTGATGACATTGCTTATGATTTGATGACGTGGACTGTGAGTCCTATGTGGCATTAGTCAAAAAAGTAGGGTGTTACAGGAACGTATGATTGACACTGCTGAAACTGGACAACTGATGTTGCATGTTCCTTGATTACTTGGATTGCTCAGGACCACTGTGAGTGACAGATTACATTACTTACTTGCATATGTTCCGGTGCTTATTGGTGATTGTTACTGACTTGTATGGAAACATCGGCTGCTGCTTGTTCCTTGATTACTTAATTGTATGTGAGGAACGTATGATAGACACTGCTGAAACTTGACAACTGCTGCTGAATGTTCCTTGATTAGTTGGATTGCTCATGACAGGTGTGAGTGACAGATTCCATTACTTACTTGCATATGTTTCGGTACTTATTGGTGATTGTTACGGACTTGTATGGAAACATCTGCTGCTGCTTGTTCCTTGATTACTTAATTGTATGTTAGGAACGTATGATAGACACTGCTGAAACTGGACAACTGCTGCTGCATGTTCCTTGATTACTTGCATTGCTCAGGACCACTGTGAGTGACAGATTGCATTACTTACTTGCATATGTTTCGGTGCTTATTGGTGATTGTTACCGAATTGTATGGAAACATCGGCTGCTCCTTTTTCCTTGATTACTTAATTGTAAGTTAGGAACGTATGATAGACACTGCTGAAACTTGACAACTGCTGCTGAATGTTCCTGGATTACTTGGATTGCTCAGGACAGGTGTGAGTGACATATTCCATTACTTACTTTCATATGTTTCGGTACTTATTGGTGATTGTTACTGACTTGTATGGAAACATCTGCTGCTGCTTGTTCCTTGATTATTTAATTGTATGTTAGGAACGTATGATAGACACTGCTGAAACTGGACAACTGCTGCTGCATGTTCCTTGATTACTTGGATTGCTCAGGACAGGTGTGAGTGACAGATTCCATTACTTACTTGCATACGTTTCAGTACTTATTGGTGATTGTTACTGACTTGTATGGAAACATCTGCTGCTCCTTGTTCCAGGATTACTTAATTCTATATTAGGAACGTATGATTGACACTGCTGAAACTCGACAACTGATGTTGCATGTTCCTTGATTACTTGGGATGCTCAGGACCACTGTGAGTGACAGATTACATTACTTACTTGCATATGTTCCGGTGCTTATTGGTGATTGTTACTGACTTGTATGGAAACATCGGCTGCTGCTTGTTCCTTGATTACTTAATTGTATGTGAGGAACGTATGATAGACACTGCTGAAACTTGACAACTGCTGCTGAATGTTCCTTGATTACTTGGATTGCTCAGGACAGGTGTGAGTGACAGATTCCATTACTTACTTGCATATGTTTCGGTACTTATTGGTGATTGTTACGGACTTGTATGGAAACATCTGCTGCTGCTTGTTCCTTGATTACTTAATTGTATGTTAGGAACGTATGATAGACACTGCTGAAACTGGACAACTGCTGCTGCATGTTCCTTGATTACTTGCATTGCTCAGGACCACTGTGAGTGACAGATTGCATTACTTACTTGCATATGTTTCGGTGCTTATTGGTGATTGTTACCGAATTGTATGGAAACATCGGCTGCTTTTTCCTTGATTACTTAATTGTAAGTTAGGAACGTATGATAGACATTGCTGAAACTTGACAACTGCTGCTGAATGTTCCTGGATTACTTGGATTGCTCAGGACAGGTGTGAGTGACAGATTCCATTACTTACTTGCATATGTTTCGGTACTTATTGGTGATTGTTACTGACTTGTATGGAAACATCTGCTGCTGCTTGTTCCTTGATTATTTTATTGTATGTTAGGAACGTATGATAGACACTGCTGAAACTGGACAACTGCTGCTGCATGTTCCTTGATTACTTGGATTGCTCAGGACAGGTGTGAGTGACAGATTCCATTACTTACTTGCATACATTTCAGTACTTATTGGTGATTGTTACTGACTTGTATGGAAACATCTGCTGCTCCTTGTTCCAGGATTAATTAATTCTATATTAGGAACGTATGATTGACACTGCTGAAACTGGACAACTGATGTTGCATGTTCCTTGATTACTTGCATTGCTCAGGACCGCTGTGAGTGACAGATTGCATTACTTACTTGCATATGTTTCGGTACTTACTGGTGATTGTTACTGACTTGTATGGAAACATTGGCTGCTGCTTGTTCCTTAATTACTTAATTGTAAGTCAGAAACGTATGATAGACACTGCTGAAACTGGACAACTGCTGCTGCATGTTCCTTGATTACTTGCATTGCTCCGGACCACTGTGAGTGACAGATTACATTACTTACTTGCATATGTTCCGGTGCTTATTGGTGATTGTTAGTGACTTGTATGGAAACATCGGCTGCTGCTTGTTCCTTGATTACTTAATTGTACGTGAGGAACGTATGATAGACACTGCTGCAACTTGACAACTGCTGCTGAATGTTCCTTGATTACTTGGATTGCTCAGGACAGGTGTGAGTGACAGATTCCATTACTTACTTGCATATGTTTCGGTACTTATTGGTGATTGTTACTGACTTGTATGAAACATCTGCTGCTGCTTGTTCCTTGATTATTTAATTATATGTTAGGAACGTATGATAGACACTGCTGAAACTGGACAATTGATGTTGCATGTTCCTTGATTACTTGGATTGCTCAGGACAGCTGTGAGTGACAGATTCCATTACTTACTTGCATTCGTTTCAGTACTTATTGGTGATTGTTACTGACTTGTATGGAAACATCTGCTGCTGCTTGTTCCAGGATTACTTAATTCTATGTTAGGAACGTATGATAGACACTGCTGAAACTGGACAATTGATGTTGCATGTTCCTTGATTACTTGGATTGCTCAGGACCGCTGTGAGTGACATATTGCATTACTAACTTGCATATGTTTCGGTACTTATTGGTGATTGTTACCGACTTGTATTGAAACATCAGCTGCAGCTTGTTCCTTGATTACTTAATTGTAAGTCAGGAACGTATGATAGACACTGCTGAAACTGGACAACTGCTGCTGCATGTTCCTTGATTACTTGCATTGCTCAGGACCGCTGTGAGTGACAGATTGCATTACTTACTTGCAATATTTGCGGTACTTACTGGTGATGGTACAGGACTTGTATGGAAACATTGGCTGCTGCTTGTTCCTTATTACTTAATTGTAGTCAGAAACGTATGAATAGACAATGCTGAAGACTGGACCACTGCTGCTGCATGTTCCTTGATTACTTGCATTGCTCAGGACCACTGTGAGTGACAGATTACATTACTTACTTGCATATGTTCCGGTGCTTATTGGTGATTGTTACTGACTTGTATGGAAACATCGGCTGCTGCTTGTTCCTTGATTACTTAATTGTACGTGAGGAACGTATGATAGACACTGCTGAAACTTGACAACTGATGCTGAATGTTCCTTGATTACTTGGATTACTCAGGACAGGTGTGAGTGACAGATTCCATTACTTACTTGCATATGTTTAGGTACTTATTGGTGATTGTTACGGACTTGTATGGAAACATCTGCTGCTGCTTGTTCCTTGATTACTTAATTGTATGTTAGGAACGTATGATAGACACTGCTGAAACTGGACAACTGCTGCTGCATGTTCCTTGATTACTTGCATTGCTCAGGACCACTGTGAGTGACAGATTGCATTACTTACTTGCATATGTTTCGGTACTTACTGGTGATTGTTACTGACTTGTATGGAAACATTGGCTGCTGCTTGTTCCTTGATTACTTAATTGTAAGTCAGGAACGTATGATAGACACTGCTGAAACTGGACAACTGCTGCTGCATGTTCCTTGATTACTTGCATTGCTCAGGACCACTGTGAGTGACAGATTGCATTACTTACTTGCATATGTTCCGGTGCTTATTGGTGATTGTTACTGACTTGTATGGAAACATCGGCTGCTGCTTGTTCCTTGATTACTTAATTGTATGTGAGGAACGTATGATAGACACTGCTGAAACTTGACAACTGCTGCTGAATGTTCCTTGATTACTTGGATTGCTCAGGACAGGTGTGAGTGACAGATTCCATTACTTACTTGCATATGTTTCGGTACTTATTGGTGATTGTTACGGACTTGTATGGAAACATCTGCTGCTGCTTGTTCCTTGATTACTTAATTGTATGTTAGGAACGTATGATAGACACTGCTGAAACTGGACAACTGCTGTTGCATTTTCCTTGATTACTTGCATTGCTCAGGACCACTGTGAGTGACAGATTGCATTACTTACTTGCATATGTTTCGGTGCTTATTGGTGATTGTTACCGAATTGTATGGAAACATCGGCTGCTGCTTTTTCCTTGATTACTTAATTGTAAGTTAGGAACGTATGATAGACACTGCTGAAACTTGACAACTGCTGCTGAATGTTCCTGGATTACTTGGATTGCTCAGGACAGGTGTGAGTGACAGATTCCATTACTTACTTGCATATGTTTCGGTACTTATTGGTGATTGTTACTGACTTGTATGGAAACATCTGCTGCTGCTTGTTCCTTGATTATTTAATTGTATGTTAGGAACGTATGATAGACACTGCTGAAACTGGACAACTGCTGCTGCATGTTCCTTGATTACTTGGATTGCTCAGGACAGGTGTGAGTGACAGATTCCATTACTTACTTGCATACGTTTCAGTACTTATTGGTGATTGTTACTGACTTGTATGGAAACATCTGCTGCTCCTTGTTCCAGGATTACTTAATTCTATATTAGGAACGTATGATTGACACTGCTGAAACTGGACAACTGATGTTGCATGTTCCTTGATTACTTGGATTGCTCAGGACCGCTGTGAGTGCAAATTGCATTACTAACTTGCATATGTTTCGGTACTTATTGGTGATTGTTACAGACTTGTATGGAAACATCGGCTACTGCTTGTTCCTTGATTACTTAATTGTATGTTAGGAACGTATGATAGACACTGCTGCAACTTGACAACTGCTGCTGAATGTTCCTTGATTACTTGGATTGCTCAGGACAGGTGTGAGTGACAGATTCCATTACTTACTTGCATATGTTTCGGTACTTATTGGTGATTGTTACTGACTTGTATGAAACATCTGCTGCTGCTTGTTCCTTGATTATTTAATTATATGTTAGGAACGTATGATAGACACCGCTGAAACTGGACAATTGATGTTGCATGTTCCTTGATTACTTGGATTGCTCAGGACAGCTGTGAGTGACAGATTCCATTACTTACTTGCATTCGTTTCAGTACTTATTGGTGATTGTTACTGACTTGTATGGAAACATCTGCTGCTGCTTGTTCCAGGATTACTTAATTCTATGGTAGGAACATATGATAGACACTGCTGAAACTGGACAATTGATGTTGCATGTTCCTTGATTACTTGGATTGCTCAGGACCGCTGTGAGTGACATATTGCATTACTAACTTGCATATGTTTCGGTACTTATTGGTGATTGTTACCGACTTGTATTGAAACATCAGCTGCAGCTTGTTCCTTGATTACTTAATTGTAAGTCAGGAACGTATGATAGACACTACTGAAACTGGACAACTGCTGCTGCATGTTCCTTGATTACTTGCATTGCTCAGGACCGCTGTGAGTGACAGATTGCATTACTTACTTGCATATGTTTCGGTACTTACTGGTGATTGTTACTGACTTGTATGGAAACATTGGCTGCTGCTTGTTCCTTAATTACTTAATTGTAAGTCAGAAACGTATGATAGACACTGCTGAAACTGGACAACTGCTGCTGCATGTTCCTTGATTACTTGCATTGCTCAGGACCACTGTGAGTGACAGATTACATTACTTACTTGCATATGTTCCGGTGCTTATTGGTGATTGTTACTGACTTGTATGGAAACATCGGCTGCTGCTTGTTCCTTGATTACTTAATTGTACGTGAGGAACGTATGATAGACACTGCTGAAACTTGACAACTGCTGCTGAATGTTCCTTGATTACTTGGATTGCTCAGGACAGGTGTGAGTGACAGATTCCATTACTTACTTGCATATGTTTAGGTACTTATTGGTGATTGTTACGGACTTGTATGGAAACATCTGCTGCTGCTTGTTCCTTGATTACTTAATTGTATGTTAGGAACGTATGATAGACACTGCTGAAACTGGACAACTGCTGCTGCATGTTCCTTGATTACTTGCATTGCTCAGGACCACTGTGAGTGACAGATTGCATTACTTACTCGCATATGTTTCGGTGCTTATTGGTGATTGTTACCGAATTGTATGGAAACATCGGCTGCTTTTTCCTTGATTACTTAATTGTAAGTTAGGAACGTATGATAGACACTGCTGAAACTTGACAACTGCTGCTGAATGTTCCTGGATTACTTGGATTGCTCAGGACAGGTGTGAGTGACAGATTCCATTACTTACTTGCATATGTTTCGGTACTTATTGGTGATTGTTACTGACTTGTATGAAACATCTGCTGCTGCTTGTTCCTTGATTATTTAATTATATGTTAGGAACGTATGATAGACACTGCTGAAACTGGACAACTGCTGCTGCATGTTCCTTGATTACTTGGATTGCTCAGGACAGGTGTGAGTGACAGATTCCATTACTTACTTGCATACGTTTCAGTACTTATTGGTGATTATTACTGACTTGTATGGAAACATCTGCTGCTGCTTGTTCCAGGATTACTTAAATCTATGTTAGGAACGTATGATAGACACTGCTGAAACTGGACAACTGATGTTGCATGTTCCTTGATTACTTGGGTTGCTCAGGACCGCTGTGAGTGACATATTGCATTACTAACTTGCATATGTTTTGGTACTTATTGGTGATTGTTACTGACTTGTATGGAAACATTGGCTGCTGCTTGTTCCTTGATTACTTAATTGTATGTTAGGAACGTATGATAGACACTGCTTCACTTGACAACTGTGCTGAAATGCTCCCTTGATTACTTGGATTGCTCAGGATCAGGTGTGAGTGACAGATTCCATTACTTATTTGCATATGTTTCGGTACTTATTGGTGATTGTTACTAGCTTGGTATGAAACATCTGCTGCTAGCTTGTTCCTTGATTACTTAATTCTATGGTAGGAACATATGATAGACACTGCTGAAACTGGACAATTGATGTTGCATGTTCCTTGATTACTTGGATTGCTCAGGACCGCTGTGAGTGACATATTGCATTAATAACTTGCATATGTTTCGGTACTTATTGGTGATTGTTACCGACTTGTATTGAAACATCAGCTGCAGCTTGTTCCTTGATTACTTAATTGTAAGTCAGGAACGTATGATAGACACTACTGAAACTGGACAACTGCTGCTGCATGTTCCTTGATTACTTGCATTGCTCAGGACCGCTGTGAGTGACAGATTGCATTACTTACTTGCATATGTTTCGGTACTTACTGGTGATTGTTACTGACTTGTATGGAAACATTGGCTGCTGCTTGTTCCTTAATTACTTAATTGTAAGTCAGAAACGTATGATAGACACTGCTGAAACTGGACAACTGCTGCTGCATGTTCCTTGATTACTTGCATTGCTCAGGACCACTGTGAGTGACAGATTACATTACTTACTTGCATACGTTCCGGTGCTTATTGGTGATTGTTACTGACTTGTATGGAAACATCGGCTGCTGCTTGTTCCTTGATTACTTAATTGTACGTGAGGAACGTATGATAGACACTGCTGAAACTTGACAACTGCTGCTGAATGTTCCTTGATTACTTGGATTGCTCAGGACAGGTGTGAGTGACAGATTCCATTACTTACTTGCATATGTTTCAGTACTTATTGGTGATTGTTACTGACTTGTATGGAAACATCTGCTGCTCCTTGTTCCAGGATTAATTAATTCTATATTAGGAACGTATGATTGACACTGCTGAAACTGGACAACTGATGTTGCATGTTCCTTGATTACTTGGATTGCTCAGGACCGCTGTGAGTGCAAATTGCATTACTAACTTGCATATGTTTCGGTACTTATTGGTGATTGTTACAGACTTGTATGGAAACATCGGCTGCTGCTTGTTCCTTGATTACTTAATTGTATGTGAGGAACGTATGATAGACACTGCTGAAAGTTGACAACTGCTGCTGAATGTTCCTTGATTACTTGCATTGCTCAGGACCACTGTGAGTGACAGATTCCATTACTTACTTGCATATGTTTCGGTACTTATTAGTGATTGTTACGGACTTGTATGGAAACATCGGCTGCTGCTTGATCCTTGATTACTTAATTGTATGTTAGGAACGTATGATAGACACTGCTGAAACTGGACAACTGCTGCTGCATGTTCCTTGATTACTTGGATTGCTCAGGACAGGTGTGAGTGACAGATTGCATTACTTACTTGCGTATGTTTCGGTACTTATTAGTGATTGGTACTGACTTGTATGGAAACATTGGCTGCTGCTTGTTCCTTAATTACTTAATTGTAAGTCAGAAACGTATGATAGACACTGCTGAAACTGGACAACTGCTGCTGCATGTTCCTTGATTACTTGCATTGCTCAGGACCGCTGTGAGTGACAGATTGCATTACTTACTTGCATATGTTTCGGTACTTACTGGTGATTGGTACTGACTTGTATGGAAATATTGGCTGCTGCTTGTTCCTTAATTACTTAATTGTAAGTCAGAAACGTATGATAGACACTGCTGAAACTGGACAACTGCTGCTGCATGTTCCTTGATTACTTGCATTGCTCAGGACCACTGTGAGTGACAGATTACATTACTTACTTGCATATGTTCCGATGCTTATTGGTGATTGTTACTGACTTGTATGGAAACATCGGCTGCTGCTTGTTCCTTGATTACTTAATTGTACGTGAGGAACGTATGATAGACACTGCTGAAACTTGACAACTGCTGCTGAATGTTCCTTGATTACTTGGATTGCTCAGGACAGGTGTGAGTGACATATTTCATTACTTACTTGCATATGTTTCGGTACTTATTGGTGATTGTTACGGACTTGTATGGAAACATCTGCTGCTGCTTGTTCCTTGATTACTTAATTGTATGTTAGGAACGTATGATAGACACTGCTGAAACTGGACAACTGCTGCTGCATGTTCCTTGATTACTTGCATTGCTCAGGACCACTGTGAGTGACAGATTGCATTACTTACTTGCATATGTTTCGGTGCTTATTGGTGATTGTTACCGAATTGTATGGAAACATCGGCTGCTTTTTCCTTGATTACTTAATTGTAAGTTAGGAACGTATGATAGACACTGCTGAAACTTGACAACCGCTGCTGAATTTTCCTGGATTACTTGGATTGCTCAGGACAGGTGTGAGTGACAGATTCCATTTCTTACTTGCATATGTTTCGGTACTTATTGGTGATTGTTACTGACTTGTATGGAAACATCTGCTGCTGCATGTTCCTTGATTATTTGATTATTAAGTTGTATGTTAGGACTATGATAGACACACTGCTGAAACTGGACAACTTGCGCTGCATGTCTTGATTACTTGGATTGCTCAGGACAGTTGTTGAGTGACAGATTCCATTACCTTAACTTGCATACGTTTCAGTACTTATTAGGTGAATTGTACTGACTTGAATGGAAACATCTGCGCACTTGATTCCAGGGGAATTACTTAATTCTATATTAGAACGTATGATTAACACTGCTAGAAACTGGAACAAGTGATGTTCATGTTTTCCCTTGATATACTTGGATTGCTCAGGACAGGTGTGAGTGAACAGATTCCATTACTTACTTGCATAATGTTTCGGTACTTATTGGTGATTGTACTTGAACTTGTATGAAACATCTGCTGCTGCTTGTTCCTTGATTATTTAATTATATGTTAGGAACGTATGATAGACACCGCTGAAACTGGACAATTGATGTTGCATGTTCCTTGATTACTTGGATTGCTCAGGACAGCTGTGAGTGACAGATTCCATTACTTACTTGCATTCGTTTCAGTACTTATTGGTGATTGTTACTGACTTGTATGGAAACATCTGCTGCTGCTTGTTCCAGGATTACTTAATTCTATGGTAGGAACATATGATAGACACTGCTGAAACTGGACAATTGATGTTGCATGTTCCTTGATTACTTGGATTGCTCAGGACCGCTGTGAGTGACATATTGCATTAATAACTTGCATATGTTTCGGTACTTATTGGTGATTGTTACCGACTTGTATTGAAACATCAGCTGCAGCTTGTTCCTTGATTACTTAATTGTAAGTCAGGAACGTATGATAGACACTACTGAAACTGGACAACTGCTGCTGCATGTTCCTTGATTACTTGCATTGCTCAGGACCGCTGTGAGTGACAGATTGCATTACTTACTTGCATATGTTTCGGTACTTACTGGTGATTGTTACTGACTTGTATGGAAACATTGGCTGCTGCTTGTTCCTTAATTACTTAATTGTAAGTCAGAAACGTATGATAGACACTGCTGAAACTGGACAACTGCTGCTGCATGTTCCTTGATTACTTGCATTGCTCAGGACCACTGTGAGTGACATATTACATTACTTACTTGCATATGTTCCGGTGCTTATTGGTGATTGTTACTGACTTGTATGGAAACATCGGCTGCTGCTTGTTCCTTGATTACTTAATTGTACGTGAGGAACGTATGATAGACACTGCTGAAACTTGACAACTACTGCTGAATGTTCCTTGATTACTTGGATTGCTCAGGACAGGTGTGAGTGACAGATTCCATTACTTACTTGCATATGTTTCGGTACTTATTGGTGATTGTTACGGACTTGTATGGAAACATCTGCTGCTGCTTGTTCCTTGATTACTTAATTGTATGTTAGGAACGTATGATAGACACTGCTGAACAAGACAACTGCTGCTGCATGTTCCTTGATTACTTGCATTGCTCAGGACCGCTCTGAGTGACAGATTGCATTACTTACTTGCATATGTTTCGGTACTAATCGGTGATTGTTAC
>JAANYP010005042.1:0-118577 GCA_020465985.1 Centrapalus pauciflorus
TGGACAATAGTCACACAAAATACAAGTTTACCTCACTTAAAAGAGCCTATGGTCACAGTTTTTAACACCTACGGCCATATTTGGCATAATTTTATGTGACCAAAGCCCACTACAAGACACTCGTTGTATGACCAAATGGTTGCAATCAGCTACACACACAGATAAAAATAAAGTGGCCATCGCATGGACAATAGTCACACAAAAAAAAAAGTTTACCACACTTAAAAGAGCATATAGTCACACTTTTTAACACCTACGACCGCATTTAGAATAATTTATGTGACCAAAGCCCACAACAAGACACTCGCTGTGTAACCAAATGGTTGCAATTAGCCACACACAAATAAAAATAAAGTGGCCATTGCATGGACAATAGTCACACAAAATACAAGTTTACCTCTCTTAAAAGAGCATATGTTCACACTTTTTAACACCTACGACCACATTTGGCATAATTTTATGTGACCAAAGCCCCCAACAAGACACTCGTTGTGTGATCAAATGGTTGCAATCAGCCACACACAAATAAAAATAAAGTGGTCATTGCATGGATAATAGTCACACAAAATACAAGTTTACCTCACTTAAAAGAGCATATGGTCACACTTCTTTAACACCTAGGGCCCCATTTGGCATAATGTTATGTGACCAAAGCCCACTACAAGACACTCGTTGTATGATTAAATGGTTGCAATCAACCACACAAAGATAAAAATAAAGTGGCCATCGCATGAACAATAGTCACACAAAAAAAAGTTTACCACACTTAAAAGAGCATATAGTCACAATTTTTAACACCTACGACCACATTTGTCATAATTTATGTGACCAAAGCCCACAACGAGACACTCGTTGTGTGACCAAATTGTTGCAATTAGCCACACACAAATAGAAATAAAGTGGCCATTGCATGGACTATAGTAACACAAAATACAAGTTTACCTCCCTTAAAAGAGCATATGGTCACAGTTTTTAACACCTATGGCCACATTTGGTATAATGTTTTGTGACCAAAGCCCACAACAACACACTCGTT
Source organism: Centrapalus pauciflorus (assembly GCA_020465985.1). Taxonomy (NCBI): domain Eukaryota; kingdom Viridiplantae; phylum Streptophyta; class Magnoliopsida; order Asterales; family Asteraceae; genus Centrapalus; species Centrapalus pauciflorus. The sequence continues at coordinate 1,037 of JAANYP010005042.1, forward strand.
GTGTGACCAAATGGTTGCAATCAGCCACACACACATAAAAATATAGTCGCCATTGCATGGACAATAGCCACACCAAATACAAGTGTACCTCACTTAAAGGAGCATATGGTCACGCTTTTTAACACCAACGACCACATTTTTCATAATTTTATGTGACCAAAGCCCACAACAAGACACTCATTGTGTGACCAAATGGTTGCAATCAGCCACACACAAATAAAAATAAAGTGGGCATTGCATGGATAATAGTCACACAAAATACAAGTTTACCTCACGTAAAAGAGCATATGGTCACACTTTTTAACACCTACGGCCACATTTGGCATAATTTTATGTAACCAAATCCCACAACAAGACACACATTGTCTGAACAAATGGTTGCAATCAGCCACACACAAATAAAAATAAAATGGCCATTGCATGGACAATAGTCACACAAAATACAAGTTTATCTCACTTAAAAGAGCCTATGGTCACCGTTTTTAACACCTACAGCCATATTTGGCATAATTTTTTGTGACCAAAGCCCACTACAAGACACTCGTTGTATGACCAAATGGTTGCAATCAGCTACACACACAGATAAAAATAAAGTGACCATCGCATGGACAATAGTCACACAAAAAAAAAAGTTTACCACACTTAAAAGAGCATATAGTCACACTTTTTAACACCTACGACCGCATTTAGAATAATTTATGTGACCAAAGCCCACAACAAGACACTCGCTGTGTAACCAAATGGTTGCAATTAGCCACACACAAATAAAAATAAGGTGGCCATTGCATGGACAATAGTCACACAAAATACAAGTTTACCTCTCTTAAAAGAGCATATGTTCACACTTTTTAACACCTACGACCACATTTGGCATAATTTTATGTGACCAAAGCCCGCAACAAGACACTCGTTGTGTGATCAAATGGTTGCAATCAGCCACACACAAATAAAAATAAAGTGGTCATTGCATGGATAATAGTCACACAAAATACAAGTTTACCTCACTTAAAAGAGCATACGGTCACACTTCTTTAACACCTAGGGCCCCATTTGGCATAATGTTATGTGACCAAAGCCCACTACAAGACACTCGTTGTACGACTAAATGGTTGCAATCAACCACACAAAGATAAAAATAAAGTGGCCATCGCATGAACAATAGTCACACAAAAAAAAGTTTACCACACTTAAAAGAGCATATAGTCACAATTTTTAACACCTACGACCACATTTGTCATAATTTTTGTGACCAAAGCCCACAACGAGACACTCGTTGTGTGACCAAATGGTTGCAATTAGCCACACACAAATAGAAATAAAGTGGCCATTGCATGGACTATAGTAACACAAAATACAAGTTTACCTCCCTTAAAAGAGCATATGGTCACAGTTTTTAACACCTACGGCCACATTTGGTATATGTTTTGTGACCAAAGCCCACAACAACACACTCGTTGTGTGACCAAATGGTTGCAATCAGCTACACACACATAAAAATATAGTCGCCATTGCATGGACAATAGTCACACCAAATACAAGTGTACCTCACTTAAAAGAGCATATGGTCACGCTTTTTAACACCTACGACCACATTTTTCATAATTTTATGTGACCAAAGCCCACAACAAGACACTCATTGTGTGACCAAATGGTTGCAATCAGCCACACACAAATAAAAATAAAGTGGGCATTGCATGGATAATAGTCACACAAAATACAAATACAAGTTTACCTCACGTAAAAGAGCATATGGTCACACTCTTTAACACCTACGGCCACATTTGGCATAATTTTATGTAACCAAATCCCACAACAAGACACTCATTGTCTTAACAAATGGTTGCAATCAGCCACACACAAATAAAAATAAAGTGGCCATTGCGTGGACAATAGTCACACAAAATACAAGTTTACCTCACTTAAAAGAGCCTATGGTCACAGTTTTTAACACCTACGGCCATATTTGGCATAATTTTATGTGACCAAAGCCCACTACAAGACACTCGTTGTATGACCAAATGGTTGCAATCAGCTACACACACAGATAAAAATAAAGTGGCCATCGCATGGACAATAGTCACACAAAAAAAAAAGTTTACCACACTTAAAAGAGCATATAGTCACACTTTTTAACACCTACGACCGCATTTAGAATAATTTATGTGACCAAAGCCCACAACAAGACACTCGCTGTGTAACCAAATGGTTGCAATTAGCCACACACAAATAAAAATAAAGTGGCCATTGCATGGACAATAGTCACACAAAATACAAGTTTACCTCTCTTAAAAGAGCATATGTTCACACTTTTTAACACCTACGACCACATTTGGCATAATTTTATGTGACCAAAGCCCCCAACAAGACACTCGTTGTGTGATCAAATGGTTGCAATCAGCCACACACAAATAAAAATAAAGTGGTCATTGCATGGATAATAGTCACACAAAATACAAGTTTACCTCACTTAAAAGAGCATATGGTCACACTTCTTTAACACCTAGGGCCCCATTTGGCATAATGTTATGTGACCAAAGCCCACTACAAGACACTCGTTGTATGATTAAATGGTTGCAATCAACCACACAAAGATAAAAATAAAGTGGCCATCGCATGAACAATAGTCACACAAAAAAAAGTTTACCACACTTAAAAGAGCATATAGTCACAATTTTTAACACCTACGACCACATTTGTCATAATTTATGTGACCAAAGCCCACAACGAGACACTCGTTGTGTGACCAAATTGTTGCAATTAGCCACACACAAATAGAAATAAAGTGGCCATTGCATGGACTATAGTAACACAAAATACAAGTTTACCTCCCTTAAAAGAGCATATGGTCACAGTTTTTAACACCTATGGCCACATTTGGTATAATGTTTTGTGACCAAAGCCCACAACAACACACTCGTTGTGTGACCAAATGGTTGCAATCAGCCACACACACATAAAAATATAGTCGCCATTGCATGGACAATAGCCACACCAAATACAAGTGTACCTCACTTAAAGGAGCATATGGTCACGCTTTTTAACACCAACGACCACATTTTTCATAATTTTATGTGACCAAAGCCCACAACAAGACACTCATTGTGTGACCAAATGGTTGCAATCAGCCACACACAAATAAAAATAAAGTGGGCATTGCATGGATAATAGTCACACAAAATACAAGTTTACCTCACGTAAAAGAGCATATGGTCACACTTTTTAACACCTACGGCCACATTTGGCATAATTTTATGTAACCAAATCCCACAACAAGACACACATTGTCTGAACAAATGGTTGCAATCAGCCACACACAAATAAAAATAAAATGGCCATTGCATGGACAATAGTCACACAAAATACAAGTTTATCTCACTTAAAAGAGCCTATGGTCACCGTTTTTAACACCTACAGCCATATTTGGCATAATTTTTTGTGACCAAAGCCCACTACAAGACACTCGTTGTATGACCAAATGGTTGCAATCAGCTACACACACAGATAAAAATAAAGTGACCATCGCATGGACAATAGTCACACAAAAAAAAAAGTTTACCACACTTAAAAGAGCATATAGTCACACTTTTTAACACCTACGACCGCATTTAGAATAATTTATGTGACCAAAGCCCACAACAAGACACTCGCTGTGTAACCAAATGGTTGCAATTAGCCACACACAAATAAAAATAAGGTGGCCATTGCATGGACAATAGTCACACAAAATACAAGTTTACCTCTCTTAAAAGAGCATATGTTCACACTTTTTAACACCTACGACCACATTTGGCATAATTTTATGTGACCAAAGCCCGCAACAAGACACTCGTTGTGTGATCAAATGGTTGCAATCAGCCACACACAAATAAAAATAAAGTGGTCATTGCATGGATAATAGTCACACAAAATACAAGTTTACCTCACTTAAAAGAGCATACGGTCACACTTCTTTAACACCTAGGGCCCCATTTGGCATAATGTTATGTGACCAAAGCCCACTACAAGACACTCGTTGTACGACTAAATGGTTGCAATCAACCACACAAAGATAAAAATAAAGTGGCCATCGCATGAACAATAGTCACACAAAAAAAAGTTTACCACACTTAAAAGAGCATATAGTCACAATTTTTAACACCTACGACCACATTTGTCATAATTTTTGTGACCAAAGCCCACAACGAGACACTCGTTGTGTGACCAAATGGTTGCAATTAGCCACACACAAATAGAAATAAAGTGGCCATTGCATGGACTATAGTAACACAAAATACAAGTTTACCTCCCTTAAAAGAGCATATGGTCACAGTTTTTAACACCTACGGCCACATTTGGTATATGTTTTGTGACCAAAGCCCACAACAACACACTCGTTGTGTGACCAAATGGTTGCAATCAGCTACACACACATAAAAATATAGTCGCCATTGCATGGACAATAGTCACACCAAATACAAGTGTACCTCACTTAAAAGAGCATATGGTCACGCTTTTTAACACCTACGACCACATTTTTCATAATTTTATGTGACCAAAGCCCACAACAAGACACTCATTGTGTGACCAAATGGTTGCAATCAGCCACACACAAATAAAAATAAAGTGGGCATTGCATGGATAATAGTCACACAAAATACAAGTTTACCTCACGTAAAAGAGCATATGGTCACACTTTTTAACACCTACGGCCACATTTGGCATAATTTTATGTAACCAAATCCCACAACAAGACACTCATTGTCTGAACAAATGGTTGCAATCAGCCACACACAAATAAAAATAAAATGGCCATTGCATGGACAATAGTCACACAAAATACAAGTTTATCTCACTTAAAAGAGCCTATGGTCACCGTTTTTAACACCTACAGCCATATTTGGCATAATTTTTTGTGACCAAAGCCCACTACAAGACACTCGTTGTATGACCAAATGGTTGCAATCAGCTACACACACAGATAAAAATAAAGTGGCCATCGCATGGACAATAGTCACACAAAAAAAAAAAGTTTACCACACTTAAAAGAGCATATAGTCACACTTTTTAACACCTACGACCGCATTTAGAATAATTTATGTGACCAAAGCCCACAACAAGACACTCGCTGTGTAACCAAATGGTTGCAATTAGCCACACACAAATAAAAATAATGTGGCCATTGCATGGACAATAGTCACACAAAATACAAGTTTACCTCTCTTAAAAGAGCATATGTTCACACTTTTTAACACCTACGACCACATTTGGCATAATTTTATGTGACCAAAGCCCGCAACAAGACACTCGTTGTGTGATCAAATGGTTGCAATCAGCCACACACAAATAAAATAAAGTGGTCATTGCATGGATAATAGTCACACAAAATACAAGTTTACCTCACTTAAAAGAGCATATGGTCACACTTCTTTAACACCTACGGCCCCATTTGGCATAATGTTATGTGACCAAAGCCCACTACAAGACACTCGTTGTATGACCAAATGGTTGCAATTAGCCACACGAAGATAAAAATAAAGTGGCCATCGCATGAACAATAGTCTCACAAAAAAAAAGTTTACCACACTTAAAAGAGCATATATAGTCACACTTTTTAACACCTACGACCACATTTGTCATAATTTATGTGACCAAAGCCCACAATGAGACACTCGTTGTGTGACCAAATGGTTGCAATTAGCCACACACAAATAGAAATAAAGTGGCCATTGCATGGACTATAGTAACACAAAATACAAGTTTACCTCCATTAAAAGAGCATATGGTCACAGTTTTTAACACCTACGGCCACATTTGGTATACTGTTTTGTGACCAAAGCCCACAACAACACGCTCGTTGTGTGACCAAATGGTTGCAATCAGCCACACACACATAAAAATATAGTCGCCATTGCATGGACAATAGCCACACCAAATACAAGTGTACCTCACTTAAAAGAGCATATGGTCACGCTTTTTAACACACTACTACAAATCGAAGCTAATGCAACACTTTTGATGCAACACATTTAAAAATTGTTGCTTTTTTGTTCAAGTTCTCTCTAAAGCAACACATTGACAATAAGTGTTGCATATAATGATTTAATGCAACACTTTTTCTAAAGTGTTGCCATTTTTACTAAAAAATGCAACACTTTTTTTAAAGTGTTGCCATCTTTACCAAAAAAATGCAACAATTTTCTAAAGTGTTGCAATTTTTACTAAAAATTGCAACATTTGTTTAAAGTGTTGCATATTTCAATAAAAAAATGCAACAAATTTTTAGAGTGTTGCATTTATAATGAAAAAATGCAACACATATAAAATCATATAACATTTTTTTAAGTGTTGCATTTATAATGAAAAAAATATGACATGTTTTTAAGTGTTCACTATACTATTTTTTCTTGTTTTGTAATTTTGATTAAAAAATACACAAAAAAGTTCAATGTCTGATTTGTTAAGATTAATAAAATACAAGATTTGATAGTACATGTTTTTATTTTTTTTAAAAAGAGTGCAATTAGAAATGTGGTTACAAATTTAAAATATAAATTATGCTAAAAAAAACGGGGTTCTTTTGAAGTTTCTGACAGTGTGAACTAATACACCCCGGTTGTTTAACAAAGTAACCGGGGTCCTTTACTTTTTCTTATCACTACTACAAAATGAGCCTATTGCAACCTTTTGAAAGCAACTTTTATATAATTAGTTGCATTTGATTGTAAAGCAAGTTTATAAAAATAAAGATTGCATCAGAAGATCTAATGCAACCTTTACTATAAAAGGTTACAAATTTAATTGAAAATGACAACATTTCGTAAAGGTAACCATGATTTTAAAAGGTTGCATATGTCTAAAGTAAATACAACTTTTTTTTAGAGTTACATTTAACAATGTGATTGTAATTTTTTTTTATTTTTTCTTAAAAATAAAATATATAACTATTATACATTGTTAACCTTTTCATTCGAATAATATTATTTATTGCTAATCATTTTTCAAGAAATAAACACTTATAATTAGGAGTGCGCAATATTCGGTCCGGACTCGAAGAGTTAATGGAAAACCAAACTGCTCCAAATTCAAATTAAAACCAAACTGTTATTAAAAATGGTTTTCGGTTTGGTTTGAATCCACGTTGTATAATATGGTTTTCGGTTTTGCATATTTTAAATCAAACCAAACAAAAAATCGAATTACATTTATTATAAAAAAATTAATATAAAGTTTTTAAATAAATATAACTCATTAACCTACTTCATCTAGGCATTAGTGCACGGTTGATCATCGGTTTCTTAATTCACCATCTTTCACAAAGATAAACCGGTTACCTAACTATGACTGTTCATTGCCAATCTCAAATCTCTCCTCTCGTATTCACTCGGTCGCGTTCCTCCTCGCTTATTCGATCTCCTCTCTGGCTCTCCATCCCTCGCCGCTACCATTCAGTGTCAACGAGTAGACACCCGCAGCCACAACTGCTTTGGGTTCTCTCTAACTATTCGTCTATCATCTCCTCGATTTGGTATGGATTTTTAAATTACTACATTATCCTTATTTTATTTTCTTTAATTACAAAATGATTAAGTTGATGTATAAGGTTAGTTGCAAACGGATTTGGTATGAACTGTTCTTTGAAGTTTAATATGTTATTCTATGTCTATTATCCGAATATAAACCACTATCTAGTGTTAATTTGTTATTTAATGTGGGTGATGTGTTTTCGTATATGTGTTACGGCCTCAAGGCCAAAACCACAAGAACAGGACGAATAAACATCAAATTGATGTGTAAATCCCATAGCAAACATAATATCTAGCATCAATGATCCTTATTTGGTGTTTAATTAGTGTTTTTGTTGAGGGATTTGGCGCTGAAATCACAGCAGGGGCCGAAGGTCTAGAGAGACATAAGTCTCGGACCTGGCCATGGCTGTCCTTAGTGTGCTTGTTAAGCTTTTAGTGTTTAATTGGTCTTGTAATTGTGAAAATGGCTGCTAGTTGTGAAGGGGAGGGCTGAAGGTCTGAGACATAAGTCTCGGACTCGGGATGACCTTAGCTTTGGCATTGGTTTTTTTCTAAACTATGTCCTTGGGTTGGTGAATTCTTTCCCTCTAATCCTCAGACCATACCTGAAAGTAATAGCCTCTCATAAACTAAATTTTGTAAGATGCTTATGGGTATGGAGTTGGAGTCTGAAACTTATGCAAATACTTGGGCTGAGAAGCGTGTGAAGTGCAGGGGCTGCTCACAGGTCCGAAACTCAGCCTTAGCTGAGTGCAGACAGGACCTGTTTAGAGCTGCAGTTTCATGTATTTTCAGCCTTGGTTCACCCATTAGATCATACATCCTAATGACCCCTAAACATCTACCATGAATTCAATCACTTCTGCCTTCAATATATTGTCAAATATGATCATATATCATGAATTTAGAGTGGAAATATGAATTGGACAGCAACTTTTATGGACGTTTTTGGTGCTGCAACTCCATATTTTTAGCCTTAATTCTAGCATCTAATGGACTCCTAAGCTTGCAAATTAATCCCTAAACATCACCCATTAATTCTATGCACACTTAGACCTTAAAACCATCATAAAACTTTGGTTATACTTGACATAAAATGATGAAGTATGTGCCATGATTTTGGGACAGCAACCTATACATAGTTAATTAATTATAAATTCACAAATATGCACCATATAAATAGCTTAATTGCATCATTAAGAAATTAGACTCTCAAATTACATCATTAAAAGTTAAATTACACTTAGAAAGGCAAAGTAAGAAGCAAGGTGTTACAAAAGCCATATAGGCCGCACTCCATACAAGTCTTGGACACACACATGCACTCAATATTACCGATTGAAACCAAACCATTTTTGAAGTCACTCTTGGTTCACACTACAAACCATTTTTGAAGTCAAGAACCAGCCAATTGAAACCAAATTTTAAGTGGTTATTATTTGATTTGTTACTCTATTTTCATGTTTTTGTCAGGAGTTTTAGTTTCCAATTGCTTTTGATCGGCAATGCTCAACCTGTGGTTTACATCATTCTTTTTTAATTTTCTCATATTTTCATCATTCTTTTTTATTTTTCTCATATTTTCAATTCTTTGGTTTACATCTCTGTTGGTTAGAATTATACGCTGGAGCAACAATGCATTAAGAGATATGGGATTTCAATGAATTAGATGGGTGTTAAGTTACCTAATTAATAAGAAAAAAAATCATGAAGTGAAGAGGAGATCAATAAGGTTTAATAACTGGTATATGACAGGTAAACTTTTATTATGTATACTTTTATTATGTATATACTCAGTTTGTGTTGGACTACAATTCACTAATGGGCACATATTATGCTACCAAGTGCATGACTTTTTTTTTCTTTAATTCAACCTAGGTAAAATAATTTTTTGTTTTAAGGTAACTGAAAGTCTATCGCTTTTGGTGTTTCAATAAATTTCATTAATGCAAAATTCACAGGCTTTGCTGTTATTAGTTGGAGTGTTTTTATATTCTTTGATTCCAAGAATTTTATTCATGTTGTGTAATTTGTCATTAACATGTAGCATGAAAACAATGCAGATAGTTTTATGAATTTTTATACTATAATACGGCTCATGATCTTTTGTCTTGTGTCTTACTTTGATCAATAGTAGGTAATGTATATAAAGTATTTTTATCTTGCATCCGATTAATTACAATCGTTATTCTTCAATGTTGCTCAGACAAAGATGGCTCCACATCAATGGATTAAGACTACTTTGGTAATGGAGATTGGCAATGTCAACAACAAACAATTCAAGTCATCTTTGAACGTAACCATTTATGACTATCTTAAATATTTTGTTGTTTAATGTGTGATGATTGTTACGGTACGACATGTGATTGAAGTTTATTTCTAGATTAGTTGCTTTATGCTTGAAGGTTAAATCAGTGTTGCCATGTTTAGTTGTATTGCATAGATTTTGTAATAAATTACGTGAGTGAATTGCCATGGCATGGTGTCCAGAAAATGTGCAGAATGGCCCCATTATTTCTTGGCAGCAGAACATAGGGAACAAAAATGGGAATCAAGGGAGTGTAATTAAGGGAGTATATATCTGTGTGTGTTTGGTCTTGGCACACTTTGAAGACCACTAACGATAAATATAAAGTAATATATACAATTCTGTCTTTTTGTGGTGTTTGTCAATGTTGCAGAAAGTCAAATCACTGAAGAAGAACGAGTCGGTGGCACATCTGCTAAGGCATGTTTCATATTCTTATACACATTCTGAGGTATGTTTTGGCTGTTCAAGTTGTGGTTATCTCAACCTAACTAGTTAATATATATATTAATAGAATGTATGAGTGATGTCATTAATCTAGTGGATATGATCCAATTTCTCAAACTGGCAGCAATATACATTTGTCTCTGGAACAGTAACTTTAAAATAATTATAAAGATTTAAAACAAATATTAAATATGACAATTGTGTCTTAATTTACGAGACTGAACATCTATAGTTGCAATTAGCCAACCACTGCTTAATTGTTGGGATAAATGTTAATATTGTTTCATAATGTTTTTGTTATCATTTATAATTTAGAAAACACACTAACGATATGGTATATATTGTACGTGTTTTCATATATTGCAGGTTAGTTACTTTATTTTGACATATGCAAAGTGATCGACAGAAGAAGAGTCGTGCATGATAAGCGTCAGGTTCGTATGAAAGAAATTATAAGATGAGGAATTGAATATGCATTCCCAAGATTGTAATTTACTTTTTTGTTGTATCTCTTGTACATTTGATGATCCTTATTTTGATTGTAGACGTTTATATACTTGAAATACTTTTTGATTGATATGTAATGAAATGATATTATTTTTGTTAAATTGAATTGTAACTAGAAAAACTATTACGAAGCTTTTAAATAAATATTTGTATTTGCATTAAATTTAAAAAATAATGAATGTGTTTCTTTTGTGTAGAAAATATTGCATTTATGTAATTTAAAATAATAATAAAGTGTTGCAATAGATTGATAATGATGTTGCATTTATATAATGACAACATTTGATAAGTGTTGCATTTGATAAGTAAAGTGTTGCTATAAGTTGGTAACAATAAATTAAAAGTGTTGCTTTAGAGTATAAAAAATGTTGCATTTAAAAAGTGTTGTATTTATAAAATAATGGCAACACATTAAAAAGTGTTGCTTTAGAATATAAAAAGTGTTGCATTTAAAAAGTGTTGCATTTATAAAACAATGGCATCACTTTTGAAAAGTGTTGCATTATCTAGTGAAAGTGTCGCTTTAGACCTAAGGCGACGTTGGCTAAGGTGGCACTACATAAAGTGTCGCATTAGGCCTATAGCAACACTTTTAAGGCCTAACACAACACTTTTTCCCATGTTGCTTTAGGTTCATTTTGTTGTTGACACCTACGACCACATTTTTCAAAATTTTATGTGACCAAAGCCCACAACAAGACACTCATTGTGTGACCAAATGGTTGCAATCAGCCACACACAAATAAAAATAAAGTGGGCATTGCATGGATAATAGTCACACAAAATACAAGTTTACCTCACGTAAAAGAGCATATGGTCACACTTTTTAACACCTACGGCCACATTTGGCATAATTTTATGTAACCAAATCCCAAAACAAGACACTCGTTGTCTGAACAAATGGTTGCAATCAGCCACACATAAATAAAAATAAAATGGTCATTGCATGGACAATAGTCACACAAAATACAAGTTTACCTCACTTAAAAGAGCCTATGGTCACAGTTTTTAACACCTACGGCCATATTTGGCATAATTTTATGTGACCAAAGCCCACTACAAGACACTCGTTGTATGACCAAATGGTTGCAATCAGCTACACACACAGATAAAAATAAAGTGGTCATCGCATGGACAATAGTCACACAAAAAAAAGTTTACCACACTTAAAAGAGCATATAGTCACACTTTTTAACACCTACGACCGCATTTAGAATAATTTATGTGACCAAAGCCCACAACAAGACACTCGTTGTGTGACCAAATGGTTGCAATTAGCCACACACAAATAAAAATAAAGTGGCCATTGCATGGACAATAGTCAAACAAAATACAAGTTTACCTCTCTAAAAAGAGCATATGTTCACACTTTTTAACACCTACGACCACATTTGGCATAATTTTATGTGACCAAAGCCCACAACAAGACACTCGTTGTGTGATCAAATGGTTGCAATCAGCCACACACAAATAAAAATAAAGTGGTCATTGAATGGATAATAGTCACACAAAATACAAGTTTACCTCACTTTAAGAGCATATGGTCACACTTTTTTAACACCTACGGCCCCATTTGGCATAATGTTATGTGACTAAAGCCCACTACAAGACACTCGTTGTATGACCAAATGGTTGCAATAAGCCACACAAAGATAAAAATAAAGTGGCCATCGCATGGACAATAGTCACACAAAAAAAAGTTTACCACGCTTAAAAGAGCATATAGTCACACTTTTTAACACCTACGACCACATTTGGCATAATTTATGTGACCAAAGCCCACAACGAGACACTCGTTGTGTGACCAAATGGTTGCAATTAGCCACACACAAATAGAAATAAAGTGGCCATTGCATGGACTATAGTAACACAAAATACAAGTTTACCTCACTTAAAAGAGCATATGGTCACAGTTTTTAACACCTACGGCCACATTTGGTATAATGTTTTGTGACCAAAGCCCACAACAACACACTCTTTGTGTGACCAAATGGTTGCAATCAGCCACACACACATAAAAATATAGTCGCCATTGCATGGACAATAGCCACACCAAATACAAGTGTACCTCACTTAAAAGAGCATATGGTCACGCTTTGTAACACCTACGACCACATTTTTCATAATTTTATGTGACCAAAGCCCACAACAAGACACTCATTGTGTGACCAAATGGTTGCAATCAGCCACACACAAATAAAAATAAAGTGGGCATTGCATAGATAATAGTCACACAAAATACAAGTTTACCTCACGTAAAAGAGCATATGGTCACACTTTTTAACACCTACGGCCACATTTGGCATAATTTTATATGACCAAAACCCAAAACAACACACTCGTTATGTGACCAAATGGTTGCAATCAGACACACACACATAAAAAAAAGTGGCCCTTACAATGACAATAGTCACACAAAATACAAGTTTACCTCACTTAAAAGAGTATATGTTTTCACTTTTTAACACCTACCGCCACATTTGGCATAGTTTTATGTGCTCAAAGCCCACATCAACACACTCGTTGTGTGACCAAATGGTTGCAATCAGCCACAAACCTATAAAAATAAAGTCGCCATTGCATGGACAATAGTTCAAACAAAATACAAGTTTACCTCACTTAAAAGAGAATATGGTCACACTCTTTAACACCTACGGCCACATTTGGCATAATTTTATGTAACCAAATCCCACAACAAGACACTCATTGTCTGAACAAATGGTTGCAATCAGCCACACACAAATAAAAATAAAGTGGCCATTGCATGGACAATAGTCACAAAAAATACAAGTTTACCTCACTTAAAAGAGCCTATGGTCACAGTTTTTAACACCTACGGCCGTATTTGGCATAATTTTATGTGACCAAAGCCCACTACGAGACACTCGTTGTATGACCAAATGGTTGCAATCAGCGACACACACAGATAAAAATAAAGTGGCCATCGCATGGACAATAGTCACACAAAAAAAAGTTTACCACACTTAAAAGAGCATATAGTCACACTTTTTAACACCTACGACCGCATTTAGAATAATTTATGTGACCAAAGCCCGCAACAAGACACTCGTTGTGTGACCAAATGGTTGCAATTAGCCACACACAAATAAAAATAAAGTGGCCATTGCATGGACAATAGTCACACAAAATACAAGTTTACCTCTCTTAAAAGAGCATATGTTCACACTTTTTAACACCTACGACCACATTTGGCATAATTTTATTTGACCAAAGCCCAAAACAAGACACTCGTTGTGTGACCAAATGGTTGCAATCAGCCACAAACACATAAAAATAAAGTCTCCATTGCTTGGACAATAGTCACCCAAAATCAAGTTTACCTCACCTAAAAGAGCATATGGTCACACTTTTAACACCTAATGCCACATTTGGCATACTTTTATGTGACCAAAGCTCACTACAAGACACTCATTGTCTGACCAAATGGTTGCAATAAGCCACACTCATATAAAAATAAAGTGGTCGTTGCATGGACAATAGTCACACAAAATACAAGTTTAGCTCACTTAAAAGAGCATATGGTTACACTTTTTAATACCTACGACCACATTTGGCATAATTTTATGTGACCAAAGCCGATAACAACACACTCGTTGTGTGACCAAATGGTTGCTATCAGCCACATACAGATAAAAATAAAGTGGCCATTGCATGGACAATAGTCACACAAAATACACTTTCGCTTGATTTTAAAGAGCATATGGTCACACATTTTATGATTTTGGTCACTCTTTCTAAATGGATATGGCCACTAACCATCTATTGTGACCATATGGACCCTTTAGTCACACACCCAAAAAATCAAGTGTGACCGTATGGTTATCGTCACACATATCGTATGTGACCAAACCCAAAATTTGTACTAGTGACATTAGACAAGCATTTATTGTCACACAGACATGACTTAATTAGTGTCCTAAGTAGAGTATAATAATTAGGCTCTAGACAGATTGTGCAATCAAATGAAGTTTGGTGACTGGAGCAAATGTCTTCCTGTTTTAATATCAATTAACTCCGAATGAGAAATCGTTAGATTATGTGGTTAATCTCCGCGGAAAATGAAACAGTAGCCTTTTAAGAAGCAATTGAGTAGCTAGTGGGGTTCTGTGCATGCGTCACTGGGTCCATGACGTCTTCTTCAATATCAAATCTCAATGAAAAAGATTCGATTGCATATGTAGGAAACCCAACTATTTGTAGGTGTGGATAGAATTTTTCTTTTCTTTTAATCCTTTCTCTCCCCTCAAGCTCTGTATTTCGTTTTTCAACTAAAGCTCCCTCCGACTCTCTTCAGTAAAGAAATATTTGATGCACCTCCGTCTCCTTTCATTTAAACCCTCTCATTATCATTTTATCTCTACTCGACACGATCAACACCCTTATTATGTTATATCCTCCTCAACTAGATGTAAAGACCCTTACCTCTCATCTATTGGAAGGACCACTCAATGGGTAGGTCATCTGACCTGGATAGACCATAGAAGTGATTTATATGCCTATTTTACTCATGTGGTGCATTAGTGTCAGCAAGTGTCACCAAAGATGGTGAACTTTGAGTTCTCAAATAACTGTTATAACAGGTAGCATAGTATGCTCAAAGGAACTGCTTTAGCATTATTAGAATGAACTCACCAAAAACGAATCAAATGGCTATGGAGATGAGTGAATGAATCATAAAGAATCAGAATAAGATAATTCGGAACGAATTATTCTAATTTGAATGAGATTCAGATTCATATTGAGATGAGATAGTGGGATATGAAGAGAATTATTTTAATGAATGAAACACATTTAAGATATGAACGAATTCAGTAGAGAACGAATACATAGGGTGGAGAGATTCTTATAAAATTGTGATCTTGAGATATAATCAGTCCATAATGAATCAGAACAAGTGAATCACAATGAATGAATATATCCTGATTAGAATGAAAATTTGACTGATCTTCTCAGATGAAACAATGAAAATTTTCTCCCCCTTAAATGATGATCGGATAGAATCCAAAACAGTTTGCATCATTAAGGGTAAAAAACTTTATTAAACAAACTTTTAAAAAACTTTTACTATAAAAACTCCCCCTACAAGTATGCACCAAAAATAGTCTTTTAAACTTTTCACACTTGTGGGGTGAAAAATACTAAGATAAATGTCTTCATTAAAGTGGATTTGATGGAAACTCCCCCTAAAAATAAGAATTAATATCAGTCAACAAAATATAGAAGCATAATATAAGAAAGAAATTCATGCTCCCTGTTGTCGTTTCGTCGTTGATGTTGAACTGACATTTAGATATGCACGCCAGGGTGGAAGTTTCAGAAACACTGTATCACGGGTTCTAAACAAAGGTGTTAGAAGCCATATCTTTGAAGCTCGGGTCGTGAACTGAAATGACCAAGACTCATTTATCTGTAAAATAATATGTAACTTTTGGTACCCATTGAAGTTTGGGTCCATTAACGTTAGCTTTGGGCACCCATCTCTACGTAATGACCATCTTCTATGCCTTAGGTAACCATTTCCAGTTAGGTTCCTTCATGACAGTCTTAGGTACCCAGGGAAGAGTGAATGTGGGCCCTTTTGTTTATATACTGATGGATACACAACCATTCATAACATGAGCAGAATAACCAAGTTTAGCAGGACGTCAATCAAGTAACTGCTTAAAAGAATATTTCAAAAACGGTTTATACAATACCGAAGCATTACATGACTCAGTCTTTTGATTAACATCAAACCGAACTATGTTATTCTGTATGACATGAGAATCAGAAATAAACGGTTGTGAGTCCTTAGGATTCTCTAAATGATTTTTCACTTGAGTACAAGAGAACCCCAAGTCATTCTTAGTAGAGAACCAGCTATGCTTGTTGTTGGATTTTCCAATCTTTTATGGCTTTCGGGAATTCCATGTACTCTTAAAGTAAGATCATATTGAAATCCTTACGGCTCTTTTCAAAGATGATTTAGAAGACTCACCATTGCAAATCTTGATCGGAACTTCTAACTTTTCTTTGTCTTTCTTGATATCCAAAAGATGTTTCCTTTTATGTTCAGAGTATGATTGCTTGGATTCAGAACAACTTTCAACCGTGGAATTGTTGATGATAGAAACTTACAGATTTAAACAGTTTTGGTTAGGAACAAGTAAAGATTCCAGTCCCATGATGGTGGCTAGAAGCTGATCTCGTTCCTTGTCAAATGATTTAACATTAAGTTTGAAATTCTATTCTTGAATTGAAAATAGTTTTTTTGCCTCATTAAAATCATTTTCTTTTCTTAAGAAAGTGTTTATGTCTGCATCAAACAAATCTTTGGTTTCTTTTAAGGCTAAATCAAGGACATGGATTTTATCATATTATTGTGAGGTGTCAGCTAAAGAGGAGTTAAGTCGAGCAATTTCGACTTCTAGATCTGATATTTTCTTAAAAATCTATTCGTTCATGCACAAAAGATCGTGAAGTTATTTCCAATATATGTTCTAAATCAGAAGCCATTGTTCTAGAATAGTATATGGTATGTATTCACAAGGTTTTGGCAAGGTCGGGTCTGGTGTAATTTCCTTTGGTTCAACGAATTCCTCTTCTCTGAAAGATTTTTCCAATTTTCCTTGGAGATATTCGTGATTTAATGTCACATCCCGTTACCCGGGTGGCAACGAAACGTGACGTCGCGGAACCATAGTCATAATGAAGTGAACGACCACCATATGGACGTTTTTCAATAAACAATATAACTTCAAAATATGAAATTGTTTTGCATAGCCCAAATAAAATAAATTCCATGTTATGTATTACATAAAACCATCATGCAATCGAAACTTAATTATGAGTTGCCCTGTGCAGTATTCCCCAATGTAATACCGTAATGTTAAATATATATGCACCCCTTAGCAGTTGGAGCGACCAACATAGGTGGGGGACATTAATCCCGATAGATCTATCCATAATATATTTGCGCTTAAATAAAAACGCAACTAACGATCCATGATCTGAGGGCATGATGAAACCAAATGTGTAATACATAATAGAAATAAAGCAGTTCCTGTGTCCATATGAAAACATAGCATGTATTCTACCCCAAAACATAAAGTGTGAAAATAGGGGCAATGAAGACTGACCGTAAATTGATGGCAAAATGAGCGTAAAAGCGTAGATTTTGTTGAGGACTTGGGATGAGACTTGAGGTCTTTAACCGAGTCGTAGATGATATGAGGGACTTAATAACTCCCATATATATGATAATATGTATGTATAAAGGTTTTCATGTTTTAAGTCACCCAACTTAACAATTTTATAAATAAAACCCACTTAAAACGTCAAGTTTATATATATATATATATATATATATATATATATATATATATATATATATATATATATATATATATATATATATATAGATTCAGGTTCAAAAAGGTACCTCTCGAAATCAAGTGCACCCGAAGGTACCAACCTTAAAAAACTTTTTTCAAAATTTTTTTCTCATAACCATGTTTAATTTAATGTTATACACATGATATATGAATTTCACATACATTCACACTTTTTGTGTACTTAAAAATTATGTGAATGCTCAATGCATATTTATGTGAATGGTAATCTATGTGAATGGTCATTTCACACCATGTGTATGGTGTGAATGACCATTCACATGATCTTTTTTTACCATTCACAAGATTTATGATGTTACTTCTTTTGAAAAAAAGTCTTATAATGTTGTCTTGTATATGTCTATTAAAAAAAATATATGTGAATGATCATTCACTTTAGGGTACGCTGGAATCTTATAGGTACGCTGGAATCTTATAGGTACGCTCATGAACCTGATTCTATATATATATATATATATATATATATATATATATATATATATATATATATATATATATATATAATTTTCCAACTTTTTAAAGGTTTTTCGGCCTATTTTGTGGCTGTTTTTGACCAAGCACCAAAACGATGTGGGCTTTGGTTTTCATAGTCATAAAACTACTATGTACAAAGAATTTTTCAAGTTAAGAACGGCCATTCTTCGAGATGTTTTAGGTTAGGGAAAAAGTTCGTTAAAAACCCTATGTTGGCCATTTTTGAGCTGTTAAACTTCCGGGTTCCAAAATAATATTTGGGGGTTCCAAACTCCATATTAAATTATGAAAACCTCCAGATATTTATTTAAGAGATAGATCTAACTTTTAAAACAAGAATAAACTCATTTCGTTAAGTTATGAATTAGTTACGTTTTTTCAAAGTCAATGTAACATTTCTGCCAAAAATCCAGATTTCATAAACTTGAAACAACTTGTGATTGTTGTTGTTTATTCAAAAACCACATGTATAAAAGGTTATAAAACAAATTTATATAACTTATTTTCGTAAGATTCATACTTACATAATGTGTTATATGTTTATAAACACATTTGAACAAAACAAACTTAAAACAAAACTAGTGATTTATAAACTTGTGTTTTTATGAAACTTGTTGCTGGTGATTATATATAATATGCAAGACTTATATAAACATAAATATAAGAGGTTATAAGTTAGTATTTACTTACTTTGATGTATTTAGAGTATGAAAATGTGTAGAAGACGTGATCTTGAATTGTTGCACCAAAAGAACTCTTCAAACACTTGAAATATTGAAAGAACACAAAGTTGCAAACTTTGGTCTTGTTGTGGCTTCTTGGCCGGTTTCAAAGAGGAGAGAAAGAGAGTGATTTTGTTTTGCAATGTGATAATGAATTAAGAAAAGATTTCAATTATAGAGGATGAAAAGTGTTGTAATTATGAAGGATTGGATGGTTGAGTGTAAGATCTCCTGTGAAGTGAAGAAGGATGGTGAAAAAGGATTTGATTTAGATGGGTGGTGTGTTATAAAAATGATGTCAAAGTCTAGAAAAAGACCCCCTAGGGGCCAGCCACATCATGTGGTATTCCATCTATTTTCATTTTTTTGTATAAATGTATTTAGAATGTATCCTTGTATTTCCCTTTTTTGTTATTTCATAAATACTTATGAATGCTTTAGTTTCATGAATTATTTTAGTCTTGCATAATTAATGTTAAGTAAGTTTGTTAATTCATGATTGGTGTTACTAATCTTAATTTAATTATTTACTTAGTTGAATTAATCCATCATATCCCAAATCGATCGGATTAATTAATTTGTTGACTCGTCGCACCAATGAAACTCTTTCTAATTGACTTGAATTTACATATGAACTTTGTTAATTATGTACTTAGTTGAATTAATCCATCATATCCCAAATCAATCGGATTAATTAATTTGTTGATTCTCGCACCAATGAAACTCTTTCTAATCGACTTGAATTTCCTTATGAACTTTGTTAATCACCTTGATCAATTGTTAATGATCACTGATTAGGTTATAAATTGCTAATAAGTACTGATTAAGTTATAGTTGCTAACCTGTTTTTGTGCAGGATGTTACAGCCTCCCCCTATTAAGGGAATTTCGTCCCGAAATTAGCTCGTGTTCTCCACTGCTTGAGCATTTGAGAACAAATGGGGGTATTTCAGCCGAAACTGATCTTCGCATTCTCATGTAAACTCAGGTCCACTCTTAGAGTTCCATCCGACTTTTATTATCGGAATTCGGTTGTGCTTTAGTTTCTTGACTTCTCGGTCCATTATTTCACGAGTTGTTCAATGAAGTTCAACTTATCATTTAGCTCCAGTTCGTCCATGGGTATGACGAGTGTTTCGTTAGACAAGCATTTCTTTAGGTTGGACACGTGGAAGGTATTATGTACATTACTTAGCTCTGGGGGCAGATCGAGTCGGTAGGCTACAGGGCCAATTCTTTTGGAAATCTTGAATGGCCCGATATAACGAGGATTAAGCTTCCCCCGTTTTCCAAAACGGATTACGCCCATCCATGGCAAGACTTTTAACAAAACCTGATCTCCTTCTTGGAATTCCAGATCCTTCCTTCTAATAATCTGCATAGCTTTTTTGCCGATCACGCACAATCTTTAATCGGTTCCAAATCTGTACTATCTTTTCGGTAGTCTCGTGAATAATCTCAGGAATGGTGATTTGGCTATCCCCTACTTCAGCCCAACAAATCGGCGATTGACACTTTCGCCCGTAAAGTGCCTCAAACGGAGCAACTTTAATGCTCGAGTGATAGCTATTGTTGTAGGAGAACTCGAATAACGGCAGATGTCTGTCCCAACTTTTGCCAAAGTTAATCATACATGACCTTAGCATATCCTCTAACATCTGAATGGTCCTTTCACTTTGACCGTCGGTTTGCGGATGGTAAGCTGTACTCATATCTAAGCGCGTACCCAAAGCCTCTTGCAATGATTGCCAAAACCTTGATGCGAACTGGCTGTCTCTATCTGATATAATCGATAAGGGAACTCCATGCCTTGAGAAAACTTCTTTAAGATAGATTCGGGTTAACTTATCTATATTATTAGTCCTCTTGATTGGCAGGAAATGCGCAGTCTTTGTGTGTCGATCCACAATAACCCAAATCGTGTCATAACCACTAGAAGTTTTTGGCAGCTTGGTTATGAAGTCCATGGTTATTCTTTCCCACTTCCATTGTGGTATCTCTGGTTGTATCAATAATCCTGATGGCTTTTGGTGCTCAGCCTTAACCTTCAGACATGTTAAGCACTTGTTGACGTATATAGCAATGTCAGCCTCCATGTTTGGCAACCAGTATAGGTCCTTCAAGTCGTGATACATCTTATCTGATCCTGGGTGAATAGCATTTCTGGTCTTATGCCCTTCATCCATGACCAGCTTCCTCAACCCTCTGAACTTTGGTAGCCAAATCTGGTTCATGAAGTATCGGCATCCATCGGTCTTGGTCTCAAACTGTTTATCCGTTCCTCTCAAGGTTTCATCCAGCAGGTTTCCCTCCTTGACTGCTTTTTCCTGTGTCTCGTGGATCTAAGAGTTCAGGTTTGACTGTATAGTCATGACCAAAGCTCAAACTCTCAAAGGCTTAACCCGTTCTTTTCGGCTTAAGGCATCAGCAACAATGTTTGCCTTTCTCGTGGATCTAAGAGTTCAGGTTTGCCATTCTTTTCTCCTTGACTACTTCTTCCTGTTTGCCTCATGTTTAAATCAATCTGATTTAGAATATGCTGAAGGATCTTGTGGTCTGTAAACGTCATGCACTTTGTACCATAAAGGTAGTGCCTCCATATCTTGAGAGCAAATACCACAGCTCCAAGCTCCAGGTCGTGAGTAATGTAGTTTACGTCATGAACTTTAAGTTTCCGCGATGCATAAGCGATAACCTTATCTCTTTGCATTAACACACAACCCAATCCATTGTGTGAGGCATCGCAATAAACCACAAAATTTTCTGTTCCTTCCTGTAAGGACAGAATAGGTGCACTACACAACCTTTGCTTTAATAGTCAGAATGTTGTTTCCTGATCTTCACCCCGGTTGTACTTCACATCTTTTTGAGTTAATTCCATTAGGGAACCAACTATCTTCGAGAATTTTTCAATAAATCGCCTATAATAACCGGCAAGACCTAAGAATTGACGGATTTCCGTGGGAGTTCTAGGAGTTTCCCAGTTCTTAATGGCCTCGATTTTTGATGGATCTACTTGTATTCCCTGTCTGTTGATCACATCGCCAAGGAATTTTACTTCTCGCAGCCAAAATTCACACTTGGAAAATTTGGCGTATAGATGTTCTTTCTCTAGAAGCTCCAAAATCAACTTCAGATGCTGGTCATCCTCTTATTTGCTTCGAGAGTAGATAAGGATATCGTCTATGAACAAAATCACGAACTTGTCCAAATACGGTTTACACACCCGATTCATAAGGTCCATGAATACGGCTGGTGCGTTGGTCAAACCGAATGGCATCACCTGAAACTCATAATGACCATAACGAGTTCTGAAAGTCATCTTCATAATATCTTCCTCCCGTACCTAACCTGGTGATATCCCGACTGTAGATCAATCTTTGAATAGAAGCTAGATCCTTGCAGCTGATCGAATACGTCATCGATTCTGGGGAGAGGGTATCGATTCTTTATGGTTAACTTGTTTAGCTCGTGATAGTTAATGCACATTCTAAAGGATCCGTCTTTCTTCTTCACGAGTAAGACTGGAGCTCCCCAAGGTGAGGAACTTGGTCGGATGAACCCTTTATCCAACAGCTCTTGCAGCTGATAGATAATTCTTGCATCTCTGACAGTGCCAATCGGTAAGGTGCTTGTGCCACTGGTGCAGCTCCAATCGGTAAGGTGCTTGTGCCACCGGTGTAGCTCCAAGCACTAAGTCAATCTGAAATTCTACTTGCCTAGCCAGTGAAAGTCCAGGAAAGTCTTCAGAAAAGACTTTTGGGTATTCACGAACCACCAGGATTTCTTCGAGTTGCTTCTCCTTCGTCTGTTTCTCCACCATTTGCACTAAAACTGCTTGACAACCCCTTCGAAGTCATTTCAGCGTTCTTAAACCAGAGATGACGTTCAACTGGCGATTCTTTCTTTCTCCTTGGACTGTTAGGACTTTCTTCTTCTTAAGCGGTATCCGCACAACATTTTTACCGCACAGGATTTCAGCATGATTGTCTAACAACCAATCCATACCAATAACTACGTCAAAGCTTCCGAGTTCGATAGGCGTCAAGTCTATCTTAAAGGGATGATCTGCTAATTTTAGTGTGCACTTCTTAATTATACTATTTGCTTCAATCATTTTTCCGTCAGCTAGATCTATCACATAAGTATTGTCTAAAGGGGAAAGAGTGTTCACTAAACTTAGAATATATAAAAATCCTATCAGCCCCAGTTCAAACAGCACATAAGCATACATATCATTAAGAAGGAACGTACCCGTTACTATATTGGAATCTTGAGGAGCATCACCGGCTCCCAACACAGAGGCTCTCCCTTGAGATCCACCACTGTTCCTTAACTTTGGGTAGTCCTTCTTGAAGTGCCCCTCAATCCCACATTCAAAGCAGCTCTTCTGTGTGCCGCTGTTGTTTCCATTGTTACTACTCTTACGATCCTTGGTCAAATGACCAATCCGTTTACAATTCCCGCATGGGGTAGGACAGGGACCTACGTGATGGTAGGTGCATTGTTTACACAATGGTTTGTTGTCGGTGTAACCCCTTCTTGGCTCAGCCCCGACAAAGAAGGTTTTGATGGTTTCAGGCTTTTTGGACTGTGAGCCCGAACCTTTCCCTGATTTGTCCTCCCACTTCCTCTTGTTCTCCCCCGCCTTGGCCTCCATTCGTCTTGCCACTTGATCCATCAAATTATCCGCCAACTGAATGGCGCCTTGAATTGTAGTTGGGTTGGAGGTGGTGACATTCCCTTGAATTTGAGGAGCGAGTCCCTAAATGTAGCGCTCAATACGCTTGTACTCCGGAGTGACCATTTGGGGGAACAGTAGGCTTAACTCGTGGAAACGGTTACTGTATCCGGCAACATCCGTACCCGTCATCTTGAGAATCCAAAACTCAGATTCCATCTTCTGTAGTTCGTTTCGGGGGCAATACTCATCCGTCATCATTTGCTTCAACTTAGTCCAAGTGAGTTGGTAAGCCGTGTCGATTCCAACCGATTGGACATACGAGTTCCACCAAGTCAGTGCGCTATCCTGTAGAGTCTGAGTAGCAAACTTGACCTTCTCGTCCTCGTTATAGCCACTAACGTGAAACACGGACTCAAGTTTCTCGAACTAGTGAACAAGTCCGGCAGCGCCTTCCGGCCCGTTAAAGTATCGAGGCTTACAGCTTAAAATCCCTTAATACCACACCCTTTCTGAGTTGATTCAGACCCTCCCGTAGTGTGGCTTGCTCCTCCGTCGCCATTGGCGGTGCTATTGCGGTTGCTTTCGTAAGTTGCTATAGCTGCTGCCACTCGTTGTGCGACTAGTTGCTCGATCTCGGTAGTGTTCATGAGACAAATAGTTCTATAACATTAAATACAGATTCATAATTAAACTAAATTTTTCATTAGCACTTGAATAATTTGTTACAAGGGGGTCGGGTTTTACCCGAAAAATTTCAAGTCCTATCATAACTAGAAATACATTAACTACAATTTTAAATAATACAATAATAAAAGTGCACCAAGTGTGGGAGTGATCAGGGGTCTCTCCCTGCTCTAGGGCATAGAGGCGTTGTGTCAGCGCCTCGTTGCGTGCCTTCTAGTCGGCCAGTCTCTGACAAAGTTCCCCTAGCCCGTCTTGCTGTATTGAGAGAACGTGTTGGTTCGCCCAGTAGAGGTTCGTATTCTGCATCTCTTCACGCTCGATCCTCGATGTGATTTCACCGATGTCCTGTTTGAGTAGCCGGATCTGTAGATCGTGTCGTGTGGCCCTTGCCACTAGTAGGGGCACTGTTTGGTCTGTAGGCTCCTGGGTGAGTAGTGGGGTTGGTGCGGAGGATGGTCCTCCGACTTCGAACTGGGAGGGGATTCCCTCCTCTCGCCTCCACTCTTGGAGGGTCTCGGGCATCTAGCCCCATCTACGAGCGTCTACTCATCGCTACTATGGTGGGCTTGGCTGAGGAGTCGGGATAGGGATAGACTCCCGTCTTGGCATGATTACCGGTTTTCGGGCCGTGAACTTCATGCATGGCCCGTTGGGGTGGGGGCGGTAAGTTCGGTGAGATGGGACCGAAGGGTGGGATGGGATGTAGGAGGGGGCCACCGGGGATGGTGGGTCCTCTCCGGATGGTTCTCCCCATCCGCTGAAGGATTCGTCTTCCTCCATGGGTTCCTCCTCAGAATCCTCCATCGGGTCTTCTTCTTCGGACCGTCTTCCTCCTCTGATGGGTCCTCTTCCTCGGATGGGTCCTCTTCTATGAACACCTCGGTGACCTCCAGGCTCAAAGGGGTGTACTCATCTTCGTAGTCAGACATGATGATGATTGTGTTATTCGACATGTTTCTGTCATCCAGTTCCATTTATAGTGTTTCGTTATTTACAAAATGTTATCTAAAATTTGTAAGACTTAAATGTAGTTACAATCTACAGTAGTAATGCAACCTAGTTTACTATAACTATGGCTCTGATACCAATCTGTCACACCTCGTTACCCCGGTTGGCAACGAAGCGTGTCGTCGCGGAAGCATAGTCATAATCAAGTGAACGACCACTATATAGACGTTTTTCAAAATACATTAATATAACTTGAAAATATGAAATTGTTTTACATAGCCCGAATAAAATAAAGAGTAGTTCGCAAGTTACAGAGATTTAAATACATAATTACATTATCAAAAATGATGCAAATAAATCTCCGAGTTTTGAAAATGATGTGACTATAAAATGAACGGAAGTCTTGGAATACTTCCGATGTTGTGCACATGCCTTAATTACCTGAAAATACACGCTAATATACGTCAACAAAATTGTTGGTGAATTCATAGGTTTACATGTAAAGATGACTTGTATGGACATCAATAGTTGAGTTTGAATTTATAAAACATCAATTCCATGTTATGTATTACATAAAACCATCATGCAACCGAAACTTAATTATGAGTTGCCCTGTGCAGTATTCCCCAATGTAATACCGTAATGTTAAATATATATGCACCCCTTCCCAGTTGGAGCGACCAACCTAGGTGGGGGACATTAATCCGATAGATTTATCCATAATATATTTGCGATTACAAAAAAATGTAACTAACGGTCCATGATCTGAGGGCATGATGAAACCACATGTGTAATACATAATAGAAATAAAGCAGTTTCCGTGTCCATATGAAAACGTAGCATGTATTTCTACCCCAAAACATAACAGTGTCAAAAAAAGGGGCTATGAAGACTCACCGTAAATTGATGGCAAAACGACCATAAAAATGTAGATTTTGTTGAGGACTTGAGATGAGACTTGAGGTGTTTAACCAAGTCCTAGATGATATGAGGGACTTAATAACTCCCATATATATGATAATATGTATGTATAAAGGTTTTTGTTAGGGACAATATTTGTAGAACTGAAATGAATATTACTTTCAATAATTGTGTTCATCTCTAAGGGGAGAATGTTGGGAATAAATAATAGTGATGAAACAATTATATTGTATATAATTGTAAATACTCAATAGATTAGGGGTTATATGTGTAAATACACAATACTTGTGTATTGTGTATAAATAGAAGTGTATGGTTCTGTTAGTAGGAGCAGCTATGAATCTAAGATTACACACACACATACGGATCTAAGTAGAGAGAAAGAAGGATTGCTTTGCAAGAAAGCCGAAACCTCAAATGTAATATTTCTCTCTATAATCATTCATTCGGTTTTATGTGTTTATAATAATTGTTCGTATGAATTGTGTTGTATATGACTGAATTGCATGAAAAGTGAATTCACAGTTTTCTTGTTTTAAATCACCCAACTTAACAAATTTATAAATAAAAACTTAAAATGTCATGTTTATATATATATATATATATATATATATATATATATATATATATATATATATATATATATATATATATATATATATATATATATATATATATATATATGTATATAATTTTCCAGCTTTTTAAATGGTTTTTTGGTCTACTTTGTGGCTGTTTTTGACCAAGCTCCAAAACGATTTGGGCTTTGGTTTTCATAGTCATAAAACTACAATGTACAAAGAATTTTTCAAGTTAAGAACAGTCATTTTTTGAAATGTTTAGGTTAGGGAAAAGGTTCATTAAAAACATTATGTTGGCCATTTTTAAGCTCTTAAACTTCCGGGTTCCCAAATAATATTTGGGGGTTCAAAACTCCATATTAAATTATGAAAACCTCCAGATATTTAGTTAAGACATATATCTAACTTTTAAAACAAGAATCAACTTATTTAGTTAAGTTATGAATTATTTATGATTTTTCAAAGTCAATGTAATATTTCTGCCAAAAATCCGGATTTTATATATATAGAGTATGAAAATGTGTAGAAGACTTGATCTTAAATTGTTGCACCAAAAGAACTCTTCAAACACTTGAAATATTGAAAGAACACAAAGTTGCAAAATTTGGTCTTGTTGTGGCTTCTTGGCCAGTTTCAAAGAGGAGAAAAAGACAGTGATTTTTGTTTTGCAAATGTGACAATGAATGAAGAAAAGAGTTCATTTTATAGAGGATGAAAAGTGTTGTAATTATGAACGATTGACTGGTTGAGTGTAAGATCTCTTGTGAAGTGAAGAAGGATGGTGTAAAAGGATTTGATTTAGATGGGTTGTGTATTATAAAAATGAAGTCAAAGTCTAGAAAAGGACCCCCTAGGGGACGGCCACATCATGTGGTATTTCCATGTATTTTCATTTTTTTTGGTATAAATGTATTTAGAATGTATTCTTGTATTTTAATTTTTTTGTAATTTCATAAATACTTATGAATGCTTTAGTGTGAATTCACTTTTCATGCAATTCAATCATATACAACACAATTCATATGAACAATTATTATAAACACATAAAACCGAATGAATGATTATAGAGAGAAATATAACATTTGAGGTTTCGGCTTTCTTGCAAAGCAATCTTTCTTTCTCTCTACTTAGATCCGTATGTGTGTGTGTAATCTTAGATTCATAGCTGCTCCTACTAACAGAACCATACACTTCTATTTATACACAATACACAAGTATTGTGTATTTACACATATAACCCCTAATCTATTGAGTATTTACAATTATATACAATATAATTGTTTCATCTCTATTATTTATTCCCAACATTCTCCCCCTTAGAGATGAACACAATTATTAAAAGTAATATTCATTTCAGCTCTACAAATATTGTCCCTAACAATCTCCCCCTTAGAGATGAAATCAATTTTCTGATAAAAGATCATTTCAGTGACTTTTTAGTGAATATTCTTCTTTTCTCTTATCTCTGAATCTTCTTCTTTTCTTTATTTGTCTCTCTCTGATCTTCACATCTCTTCTTCTCTGATCTTCTCTTTTCTTGTATTTTCTTGTAAGTACACTTCCCCTTGAATCATGAATAGCTTTTTAATTCTCTCTCTTGATCAATTCTTTTGATATGATGTAGCAATTGTCTTCAGTAGACTTCAATCTACTCAACTGTTGTCTCTGAACTTTAGCTTTTCTCCCCCTCATGATGATCATAAGAATTATGAAAATCATGCAAAATCTTCAGAGATATTAAAGCAATGAATTTTCAGTAGATGAAATAGAACAACAATTACAATTTCAAACATATTACAAAATGATTTTCTCCCCCTCAAATTGATATCCTCTCCCCTATACTAAACAAATCTATCTCACTCCCCCTCAAAAATTTCATTTTCTTTACAAAACAAAGTCGAAGCTTTTCAACTTGACTTGAGGAAGATGAAACAAATTCATTTGTGAAATAACGAGTCCAGGTCCACGTAGGAGTCCTGTTTGCACAATAGACAATATCTATGTGACCTACTTTCAGAGCTGGCGTGATATTAACACTGGTAGGATTTCCAAATAGTCATCGTGAAATCCTTTATCATTAAAGAGTCACTCTTATTTGTTCCGGCTTAGTCACTTTGGACTAGCAATTTATAGTCACACAGACTATCAGACTCGATGTGTCCTAAAGGTGTATATAATCAGCTTTAGGGACAATGTGCATCAAATGAAATTGGAGACCGGAGCAACTGTCTTCCTTGGTTCAATATCAATAATATCCAAATGATATATCGATAGAAATGTGTTATATCTCCGTGATTATTGAAACAAAAATCTTTTGAGAGATAACTGAGTAGTTGGTGGGGTTAAGTGCATGCGTCACTGGGTCCATGACGTCTTTTTCAATATCAAGTCGCATAGGGCTTGATAGATTACGTGGATTACCCAGCCGACACAGTTTAGGTAGGATTTTATTTTCTTTTAATCCTTTCTCAACTCTAAGCACTCATCATTTTTCAACTAAGCTCCCTCCGGCTCACTTTTGAGAAATGAGTTCAGTTCCTTTCAATATCAATATCCCTCTCATATACATTTCATCTCTGCCTGACCCTGTCAGTATCCCGTGATAACTGACACTTCTCAACTAATAAACCTAAAGAACCCTCACCCGCACAATCTATTGATGGTTTGCTTCTTGGGTAGGTCTTCCGGTTCTGGTTAGACCATAGAAGCGATATTTATGCCTATCAGTCAGATTCGTGCATAATCGGAGTCAGCAGAAAGATTTTCAGCTTTGAAAGGTCATGAGATATGATGAAATCCAACTTATATGATATTGGAGATGATATTCAGATAATTTTGGGAATGATACTTTGGGAGATAGCAGAATGAAATGTACAATCTGATATAAGGTATGAAATGAATCAGACTTGTTTAGAACGAATTAGCTCATGGAGAATATGGGAGAATTCTTTGATCGGGAGAATATAAAAGAGAATCTCAGAAGTAATGAGATTTTGAACATCAAAGAGATTAAATCAATTAATCTGAATGAGAGATTCAGAGAATCGGAAAATTATGAAAATATTTTGATTTTTAGCTCAAAAACTCTTTTTATGTGTGTATCAAATATTTTCGTGAAAAATCACACACATTTTTTTTTAAAAATGTCATCATCAAAGTGCGTCTGAAACTCCCCCTAGAAATAAGCACACAAAGTTAGTCAACTCAGAGAAATTAAATCAGGAGCAAAAAATTATAAAAATAAAACTCCTTCTAAATCAATGCAGCTTCAGAGTTGAATTCAGGGCAGGAATTCCAGAAATATTTGTCTTTCAGACTCGGGTTCTATTCAGAAGTGATTAGAAGCCATTTGTCGCATAAGCTTGGGTTTCAGTCTGAAGTAACTGAAAACCATTGTCTCTGGTTCATTGAAGTCCGGGTTCTAGTCTGAATTTAACCAGAAACCAATCTGGATTCTCCTGTGATGTGAGTAGAAACCTTTTGAACTGAAGAACGGGTCCTAAACTGAATTGAACATGAGCCATTGTTGAATTGAAGAACGGGTTCTTATCTGAAATGATAAGAAACCTATAACCTGCAAAGTTTAAGATGTCTTTGGTATCCAAACAGATTTGGATCCAGACTTGTTAGCGCTCTTGGGTACCCATTTCAAAACAGGTTTTGGTACCCACTTATACTTGGGTTTAGGTACCCATTGCAGATTATAATTATCAGCTTCTTTTTCAAAAGCAGAAAACAAATTTCTTTGAGTATTTGAAAATTTAATGTCTGAGTGTGTAAAGAAACTTGACTTTGAATGATTAGAATTTTCTGAACTCTTCTTCCTGAAAAACTGTCCGGTTGTGGCCTGTTTTTGGTAATACGTGGTCGTTTTCTTTGAAAATGTTTTCTGATTACACGGACCAGTATTTCCAAAAACTTTACAAACATTAGGCTTTGAAGATTCACCTGTGTAAATCTTAACTGGAAGATTTTCAATGATTTTGTCTTTGCCTTTATCTATTTTGAGAAGATACTTAAGTTTCAGATCTGAAGATGAATCAAACTTAGTAGAGTTAGTTAGATTCACTTCACTTACAGAAGACAAACCAGAGTGATCAACATTGGATTTTAAACATACTGAAGAAGGGGTCTTAACCTTTGACTCAGTTGATGAAGTAAACACATGTAATTGTTTTGTAAGATGAAGTATCTGATCTTCCAAACTTTTGATAATGACTAAATTTGAATTTCTGTCATGATCAAATGATTGGTAATCAGATTTAAAAGATTGTTCTTTGATTAAGAACATTTGTCTTTCATCTTCAAACAATTCAGATTTTGATTTAAAATCTTGTTCTTTAAGTAAGAACTCATGTCTTTCCTTCTCAATCAAATCTTTAGTTAAAGACAACTCTTGTTGAAGAGCAAAAAATTCTTCATTTTTGTTTAAAATATAATTCTGACCAGTTTGTTTTGTCTTAGAAAGTGTATCTTCAAGATCCTTAACTTTCTTGTAAAGATCAGATCTTTCAGGCAAAAGATATTTCAGTTGAGTTGCATTCTGAAAATTTTCTTGTTTCAGCTCATCAAGTTCTTTAAGTAATTCAGATATTTTCAATTGATGAGCACAACTCTCAGAGTTTTGTTTTTCTTTTAAGCTCTGAATTTCTTCATTCAGTAATTGTAGGTCCCGAGAGTTTCCCAAAGTATGTAGCTTTAAGCTGTAGAGGGGGGGTGAATACAGCTATTTAAAAACTACACACTATTTTCTCAATGTTTGTATGTATTATCAACAAATTGTTAATTACAAACAAGCTTGAATGCGGAAAGGTTCAAGCTGAGATGACAGATACAACAGTATGATTACTAGTCTAAAACAAACTTAAACTAGCTTACAATGAATACACTCACTAAGAAGCACTCAATGTGTATTACACAAGCAGGCTTGCATGCATGAGAAACACACTTGCACGTTCACTCTTGGTTTCAGCACTTAGCTTTTCTTGGCTTTTTTTCTGACCTTAGAAGCTTCCTTTTATACTCACTCAGAGGATCTAAGAGAAGTTTCTTCATTGGACTGAATGAAAAAGGAGAAGTCTAGTTTGAAGAGACAACATATCTTTTCTGCACTTTTCTGAAAAGCAGACTTGTCTTCACATGTGCAGAACTTTTGTCTTCTCACTTTGTCTACTGTTGCATTGCCTTTAACCAAATAAGGAATGTCAACTTTGCGTCTTTCTTCCTCGTAAAGGCCTATTTTGATATAAGAAAAAGTTCTGTCACCCTTTTTCAAATAACCTTTTGTCTTCATGTAACAGAACAGCTTGGGCAGGCTGAGCAGTTCTGATTTCCACTTTGTCTTCGACTTTGTAAACTGATCTTGTAGTCAAAAACAATACATGAGGACTTGGAAACACATTCCATAAAGTGTTTAGCCTGTTCACAAAGAACAGGTTCTGTTCACAAAGAACAGAACACTTGTAAGATGCCCAAGCTGCTCACCAGTGTAGAGCAGCGTAGACAGTTTATGTCCAGCCTGTTCAGCAGACAGAACAGCTTGGACAAACTGTCTTAGTTGCAACACATGCAACATATAGAACAACTTTGGACTGATATTGCAAAGCACTTTTTAGGTATTATTAAGGCATAAACAGGCCTTAACTTTTACCCATCAAGTGCATCAACAGGTTTGATTAATAGTCTCCCCCTCAGATGCAGAACAGGTTTGACTGAGGCCTTTTTTTGCATAACAATCTCCCCCTATTTGCAATAACCAGTCTAAGCTGGTCTTGTCAAAAATCACTATATATTTTTACAATACATTTGTTGAAATAGAATTACAACATCATCATAGAGTAAAAGATCAGTTTATATATACACTGATTTTTTATTACATTAGAACAACATATGATCTTACAAAAGTACAACTAATGTACTGATGTATATTACAACTAATGTAAAAGGAAATTACAACATATGTAAAATAGAGTACAACTAATGTACATTGGACTGTTTTTGTTGGGAGCAGAAAATGGTAAGGCTGTCCAACTGATGGACAGCTTCCATTCTTCACCTGCCCAGATGGCAGATGGATTTCATCACACTGGAGGGGCACCTTCAAACATCTTTTCAAGTTGCTCTCTGGTATCCTCAAGTTCTTGAATTTCACTTCTTATAAACATGAACTTGGGATCCTCAAGTTCTCCTCTCTCAAAGAAGCCTCTGAGCTGATCCCAGATGGCTGCTCTCCACTTACTAGACTGCCTGAATGAAACTGCAAGTCTGAAGGCCACAAGTTGTCTTAGATCAACTTTGTATAGATCTGAAGCTCTTTGAAAGCATTTCTTCTGAGTTAAAGGATCTACAAAAAATGGCCCCAGCTCAGGCTCTTCAATGATCTTGCCATCTTCAAACTCAATTCCACTAGGCAGGCTGTGATCAACTCCTTTCATTTTAATGGCATAATCGCCTTGTTCAATCAGTGTAAGGAGTAGTTCCATTTCAGTGTCCTTCCTTGTCCTCCTGGCCTTAATTTTTGGATGTGTCACCAAGACACCTTCACTTGCTTCTTTGGAAATCAGGCCAAGGTTCTTTACTCTTTCCATCAGTTTCTTGACATATGCCCTGATTGTCTTAGCCGTTTCTGACTTTGACTCACTCAGAGCAACTAGTTCAATCCATTCTCTGTACCCCATCTGTGCTACGTCAGTGTAGTCATATGTTTCCAATTCAGGGCCTGCTGCACCCATCCTTGTTATTTTCAACTTCCACTGACTGCCTTTTCTTGATATAGGGACAGCTTTGACAATTGCTTCCTTGGCAAGCCTTCTTTCAGCAACATCTTGAAATTTTTTCTTTGCCAGGTTGTCAAAATGGTACTGAACTCTTGCAGGAGGCACTGTAGGCTTGGTCACTAAGACCAGAGTACCTTTCTCCTTCTCTGCTTCCTTCTCCCCTGCTGATCCCTTAGCAGCTTCCAATATTTTCTTTTGCACTTCCAGAGTAGACATTTTAATTTTCTTTGCTTCTTGAAGTGCAAATGATTTGGCAGCTTTGGCAGATTCTTCTTCTTTTCTAAGAATTTCCAGGGCTTGAAGCTGTTCTCCTCTAAACTCAAAGTACATGTGCATAGGAAGACCCATTTCTTTGGCCCTGGCTTTGTGAAATTGGATTTCTGCTTGTTTCTGCTGTATGGGATCATCTTCTGCTATTTCTTTTCCTTTAGCTGCTGTAGTGGTAGCAGCTTCAGGACTTTCTTCCTCTTCTTCTTCTTCATCTAGGATTAGATGCCTCCTTCTGCTGCTTGGCCTGCCCTCAGGAATGGATTCCTCCCCCTTAGACTGAGCAGGGATTGGAGATTCAACCTGAGTAGACTGAGCAGCATGAGAAGCACCCTCTACTGTACCTATTGCAGAGATTCCTGCAGGATGACCAGTTTGTGCTGCAGGCACTGGTTTCTCCTTAGGAGTGGAAGTTTTCTCCCCCTTAGAGGCCGACGACTTCTCCCCCTTTGAAGGAGATGTACCAGCACCTTCAACACCCGGTCTGCCTGAAGACACAAAGTCAGCAGGCTCGCCAGCAGTTTTGGCAGCAGGCCTGGGGCCAACAAGGCTAGTCACTAAGAAAGCCAAATTGTCCTTGACCTCTGCAAGTTGGGAAAGACAGGTTTGAAGAGAAGAGGATTGTGTATCAGCAAGGGAGGTCAGCTTAACAATGTTTTCCCTATCAGACTCTGTGAACAGCAACCTTTGAAGCTGTGCAATATGTAATTCGAGAGAATCTTGTACATCAGCAAGGTTGGATGACATAGAATTAGATAGAGAGCCAATTAGTGTGGTCAAGCTGGCCAGAGTGGCAGGAAGAGTAGAATGGCAAGAAGTGAGGAGAGATGACAGCTGTTGGGAAATAGCTGTCACTGAGGACACGGAGTCCTGTTGTAGTGAAAGAATGGAGGAAAGGGAGTTGGACACAGTTTGCAGCTGTGCAGTGAGTGCTATCAGCTGTGAAGAATGATCTGTTTGTGGAGTAGCAGGGAAAGAGTCTTTGAACGAATCAAAGAACCCCTTAAGCTGTTCAGACACAGAGTCTGAAATAAGAGAGGGTAGAGAGGTCATGGTAGTTTCCAAAGAACCAACTTTGTTGGTTAGCAGAAAAAGCTGATCCTTCAAAGGCAGGTCTTTCGGAGATGGAGGTGTATGGGTGGATTGTTTAGATTGAGTGGATGGAGAGGATGATGATGAGGCTGGTGTATGATGGTGTGATGGAGAGGGAAGAGGAAAATTGGATAGAAGTTCCATAGCCTGGGAAAAAGTAATATGGCCCAGCTTGGAAGGGTGAAAAGGTCCTTCAGCAGCGGCTGTAGCTGCATCATTAGGAGAAGGGGTTGGTGTTGGCGGCCTTTTAGATGCTGCTTGTGCTGCAACATCCTCATGAAGACCAGTTGTGGTTCCCTCTGCAGTGCCTTGGTTTAAAAGCACCTCATCATTGGGAGATGGGATATGCATTTCAATATCAGCAGTGGTGAAACCTGCTGATGGAGTTTGCATGGAGGGAGCAGCCCCACCAGAGGGATGGTATGATCCCTGAGGTTCATCAGCTTGGGTGGTTGGTCCCTCAGCAGCTGTTTGGTGTAGAACAGCTGTATCATGGGGAGCAGACGTTTCAGGCTGAGCTGCTGATTGGTCTATACCAGCAGCGTGGGCGCCTCGTGCAGACTCAGGGTGTGAGGAGATTTGAGTGGGGGACAGTGTGGACGCAGTATGGAGTGGAGAGGACTCCTGTCTTTCAATATCCTCAGCCTGTTGGGAGGCTGGGATAGTTGATGTGGGTATCTCCGTTTGTACAACTGGTTCCTGTTGGGAGGAACCAGAGGGTCTAGGCTGACTCTGGGTAGACTCAGATTGGAGTGAAGCATGCTCCAATGTGGCTGAACCTTCTCCCAATATAGGAGAGGCAGCAGGGGTTGCTTCTTTTACAACTGAACCCTGTTGAGAGGGAACAGAGGAGGTGGTTGTTTTGGCTGTTTTCTTTTTGGAGATTGATTTTCGTTGATATAGAATGGATGAAGTAGGTGATTGGGGAGAGGAGATGAGAGGCTCAGACTGGACAGGTTTTGAGACTGGGTCAGAAACAGGTGGGTTGGCCTGTTCCATAGTCTCAGGTGCCACAGAGGCATCAGCCACAGAGGCTTGAGGTTCAACAAATGAACCAGGGTGAGGAGTCTGCTCCCCCTCAGCCACAGAGGCTAAAGGTTCAGACGCAGTCTGAGCTGTTTTGGCCATCTTTTTCACAGGCCCAGCTTCAGCAGTTGCCAGGGTCCTCTTAACAAGTTTGGACCTGGCTTTGGATTTTCTTGTGGGAGCAGCAGCTTCTGGATCCACCCTCACAGCAGAGGGTCCTTCCACCAAACCTAACAACCTCCTCATTGGTGTGGATAGAGGAGGCTCATTTTGGAGTACAGGAGTATAGAAAACTCTATTCCCTATGACAGGGAATGCAGCAGACTTAAGTAAAGGCTGAGAGTTGTATAGATGCTCACCACAAACATGTCTGAAAATGAGGCTCAGAAACCTGGGATAACGGACAGCAGCTGGTCTTGGCTCTTGCTGCACCAGGTTCCTCAAGTTCAGAAAGATCCACTTAGCCATATCAATGGTAGTCCCATCCACTAGGTGTAGGACTATTGGAACTTCATCTCTGCTCAGTTGGTCAAATGAACCAACTTTGCTGCTGAAGCTCATCATCACAGAAGCAAACAGAAAGCTGTTGGTAGGAGACAAATCCTTCCTGTACAACGTTGCTCCAATTTTGGGTTCTGCTACACCACAGAAGCGTAGCAGATTTCCCATTTGCTCGTTTTCAGGCTGGGGCATATCATATGACTCAGCAACAGGCAGATGAAGAACCTCTCTCAGAAGATCAGCAGTAATCTCAATGGTCTGAGTCCCATTGAGAATAGTCCCCTTGATGACTTTGGTGTTGGGGTTGTAGGCACAGGTGTACCAGAACTCGTACACCATCTCCTGGTACAGGACACAAGGAGTTGCAGTCATGGCATAGTTCAATGGATGAACTTGCAGAAACTCCACCATTTGATCGTAACCTTTCCCCACATAATTTTTGGGGATAGTAAGGTTTGCAATGTAGTTTGTGGGTTTGATGGTCAGCATTGTGGTGACTGATGAGTGTTTCACAACATCATCACCAACAAACACTGGAAGAAAGGGATTAGGTCTGTGAGCCATTTGGGAAGTTTTGAGGTTTGGAGAAGCAAAAGACACTTAGTCGATTTTTAGGGTTCTTGAGGATTTCTGGAAATGATGAGGAAGACGAAGATGAAACAGTAGTTAGGTATTTATAGGATTTGAATGTGAGTGTGTATGAGAGAGAAAGTTGTGGGCGGTTTGATTTGAATGGCTATAGCACTTGTGTTATCACACAGAATAGGAATTTTCCTATACACAAGACCATAATCTTCAAGCTGATGCTGCATCCACAGAATCTGTCCACAACAGCTTCCAGCAGCAATGTACTCAGCTTCAGCAGTAGAAGTAGACACAGAGTTCTGCTTCTTGCTACACCAACTTATCAACTTACCACCAAGGAGTTGACACCCACCTGTTGTGCTGTTCCTGTCTAGCCTGCAGCCTGCAAAATCAGAATCTGAGTAACCTGTTAGTTCAAGGCTGGAGTCTTTGGGGTACCAAAGACCCAAACCTGGTGTACCCTTCAGGTATCTGAAGATTCTTTTAACAGCAGCTAGATGAGACTCCTTTGGATCAGCTTGGAACCTAGCACACCAACAGGTAGCAAACATAATATCAGGTCTACTAGCAGTTAAGTATAGCAAGCTCCCAATCATGCCTCTGTACGCTGTTTCTGAAACAGCTTTGCCACTGGCATCAGCATCCAATTTTACATTGGTTGCCATTAGGGTTTTAATAGGAGAACTTTGATCAAATTTGAAGTTTTTCAATAGATCTAAAGTGTACTTTCTTTGATTTATAAAAATTCCAGCTGAGGTTTGTTTAACCTGTAATCCTAAAAAGAAAGTAAGTTCTCCCTTCATACTTGGATTTCATGAGTAATGAAAAATTCTTGCACAACAGCTCATTAGTAGAGCCAAATATTATATCATCCACATAAATTTGAACAAGCATAATGTCAGATTTCACTTTCTTTATGAACAGTGTAGTATCCACTTTACCTCTGGAATACCCATTGCTCATAAGGAACTCAGTAAGAGTGTCATACCAGGCTCTAGGGGCTTGTTTGAGACCATAGAGAGCTTTGTCCAACTTATAGACAAAACCTGGATGTTGTTCATTTTCAAAACCTGGAGGCTGCTTGACATAAACTTCTTCTTGCAGCTTCCCATTCAAAAATGCACTCTTCACATCCATTTGAAATACCTTGATGCTCTTATGAGCAGCATAGGCTAGATACAAATGAATTGCTTCTAGCCTGGCCACAGGAGCAAATGTTTCATCATAATCAATTCCTTCCTCCTGTCTGTAGCCCTGAGCAACTAGTCTTGCCTTATTTCTAATGACATGACCTTGCTCATCCATCTTATTCCTGAAAACCCATTTAGTGCCAATTATGGTTTTACCTTTAGGAGCATGGACCAGCTTCCATACATTGTTTCTCTCAAACTGATTGAGCTCTTCTTGCATGGCAGTGATCCAATTGGCATCTTTTAGTGCTTCATCAACCTTCTTTGGCTCCATTAGTGAAACAAAGCTAGAGAACATACAGAAGTTCCCTAAGCTGTCCCATCGTGTTTGTATCCCTTTGTTGATGTCACCAATTATTTGATCATTTGGGTGACACCTGATCCACTTAGGATCATTTTTCAATGATGATTCACCTGAGTTGTTAACATCTTCAGCAGATCCTGTTGAACAGTTCTCAAGATTTTCAGACATACTGTTGTCTTGAGTCTGTTCACTTGTTGAACATGTCTGACCACTGTTGAACATATCAGCAGAAGAACTAGGAAAATTAGCATTGATAGGTTCAGGACATGTAGTTGTAATTAAGTCAGTACATTTATTCACACAGGATGTATTGACATAATCATCATCATGCCCATCATGATTAACAGGTTCCACACTGGGTGTAGTGGAAGCTTTTGAGTCCTCTTCATTGTTTGAATGCATCTGATCATCAAAGTTAAGTTCTCCTGAAACTGATTCAGGAACAGCTTTGGTGGAAGCATTCTTGGACTCTTCAAAGGTGACATTTATAGATTCATCTATCACCTTTCTTTTGTTGTTGTATACTCTGTAGGCTTTGGAGATAGCAGAGTAGCCAACAAACACACCTTCATCAGCTTTAGGTTCGAACTTTGTCAGTTGGTCCCTCTGATTCAGAATGAAGCAGGGACACCCAAACACATGGAAGTAACTAACATTTGGCTTCCTCCCTTTGAGCAGCTCATAAGGGGTCTTGTTCAACCTTTTCACCACTAAGGATCTGTTTTGAGTGAAGCAGGCAGTGTTGACAGCTTCAGCCCAGAATGATGAAGGTAAACCTGATGCACACAGCATGGTTCTAGCAGCTTCAATGAGATTTCTGTTTCTCCTTTCAGCAACTCCATTTTGTTGTGGA
The DNA here is from genome assembly GCA_020465985.1 of Centrapalus pauciflorus. Lineage (NCBI taxonomy): Eukaryota > Viridiplantae > Streptophyta > Magnoliopsida > Asterales > Asteraceae > Centrapalus > Centrapalus pauciflorus. Next base: position 40,823 of record JAANYP010005042.1, read on the forward strand.
GTCCTTACAGCTGAAAAGTTTTGAGTGATTCCTTTCTCTTCACAGAAGTCTTCAAGAGTACTGTTTCTCAATTCAGTACCATGATCACTTCTAAGCTGCTTCACTTGGGCAGAGTTCAGCATCTCCATCTTTTTCACAAATCCAATAATTTCTCTAGCAGCCTCTCCTTTGCTCTTCAGAAAGATTACCCATGTGTACCTGGAGAACTCATCAACCATTACTAGAGTGTATCTTCTTCCTCCTAGACTTGGAACATTTACAGGTCCAAACAAGTCCATATGGATTAAGAAGAGAGGAGTATCAATAGAGAAGTTATGTTTGGATTTAAATGATGATTTCCTCTGCTTGCCTTTCTCACAAGCTGTGCAGAGTTTATCTTTAACAAAGGTCATAGAAGGCAAGCCTGTCACCAACTCTTTCTTACAAAGTTTATTGATGTTCTTGAAGTTCAGATGTGACAGCCTTTTGTGCCATAACCAGTTTAAGTCTGTATTTGTTCTTGTGAGAAAGCAGGTTTCAGTTGTGGGATCAGCAGATTGCATGTCCACAACATATACACCTTTCTTTCATTGAGCACATAGCACAACTTTGCCTTGAGGATCCAATATGTAACCCAGGTGCTCATCAAAGTTAACCTTATAGCCAGCATCACATAGTTGACTTATGCTAACAAGGTTATGTTTAGTCCAACCACATAGGCTACTCTTTTGAACACTGCAGCACCAGTTTTAAGAGTTCCATATCCCTCAGTGGATCCTTGTACATTGTCACCAAATGTGACATTTGGCCCTTTTTCAGGCCTGAGATCACTCAGCAATTCTTTACAACCTGTCATGTGCCCTGAGCAGCCACTGTCCAAGTACCAAACCTGGGAAGGTTGTTTTTCTTGCAGAGTGATAAGAGAAATATTAGTCAATTTTTAGGGGAACTCATCACAGAGATGAGTTCTCCTACTTCATCAACATTTGTTGATGGACTTATAATATCCACACTAATATTCCCAATTTGAATGGTGTCAGCTTGGACACCACTTTTATTGACTGAGATGTTTCCAACACTGCTTGTAACAGCTGTGAGAAAACCATCAGAGTCAACAGGCCTCATGTCCTCAGATTCAGGACAGTCCTTGGCCAGATGTGTCTTCTTCCCACATTTATAACATTTTCTCTTTTTAGGATTTTTGGAAGAAGAACTTTCAGAAACACAATCTGAGTTATTTTTGTTGATTCTTTTAGCAGGTTTAGCAACTTTATCACTATTTGATGAATCAACAGCTTGAGTGGAGGGTTCAAAAGTCACAGCTTTGTTTGTCTCTTCTTTCCTCTTTTTAAGAGGACAAATGTCAAAGACAGGAAGCTTAATTGGCTTTTGAACTTCCACAGGTTTGGGGAACTTATTCCCATGTTCCTCAGGCTGAGCAATGGCTTTGCCTTTGCCCCTACTGAGATGTGATTTATGCTGCCTATCAACATAATCATTGTTTCTGGTTTTGAAAAACTTATTTTCATGTAAAACCAGTTTACCACTATGATTAGTAAACTTATTAGAAATCACAGCAGGTTTGCTTTCAACATGAGACTTACCCTTGTTGAAAGCAGGCTGCTTAACTTTTGAAAACTTGTTTTCAAAATGTTTAGCATCAAAAGGATTATTATGCCTTTTACCTTCAGCTTTGGACCCAGAACCTGTTTTGTCAACAGGTTTAGTATCCACAGCTGTAGTTTGGACATGTTTTCCTTTCTTTTGCTTGTGTGAATCAGCAGAGCACTTAGCAGGCTGGATTGATAGAGAACATATTCCAACACCAGCTTTTGAGCTAGGTTCACACGAGCTGTCAGTATTTTGAGGCCTGACAAACCTGTTTGTTGAGATTAGTTTACCATTCACTTTTTGAACAAAAGTGTTTGGAAGCTCACCAAGAGTGGATAAATCTTCTTTCAGATTATTAATCTCAACAATGGAAGCTGCTGTATCAAGATCCCCTCCAAGATAGGCTTGAATTTGTGCAGGGATCTGTTGACTTATACAATGGCTGACTTTTTGTGCAGATTGGCACCAAGAGTCAACTATCTTTTGAAGCTTAGCATGCCTTATATCTGTTTCTCTCTTTTCTTCCAGTAAAATAGAGTTGATGTGTTTTAATTCATCAAGCTCAGTTTCCAACTTATGGAAACTGTCCAGTTTACTGGAATTTGTTTTAAGATCAGTTTTAAGCTTGGAGATTTCAGATAATAAAGCATCATGCTTCTCAACAGCAGCTTTCAAATCAACTAGCATATATTCAAACATTTTAATCTTTTCTTCAGAACTGTAAGCCATAAAATTTTGTACCTTATACATCATTGTAGGATTCCAGTTCTCTAAGCTGCTGAAAGTTTCAGCTTCAGCCAGATCCTGTTTGAAACTACTTGTTGATGGGACATCAGTGTTGGCCATAAGACATTGATTGTCTTCTTCATCAGATGATGAATCAGATTCCTCCCAGTCACAAGTCTCTGCCATGAGTCCCTTTTGGCGGTTGGAACCCACTGAGTTTTCCAACTTCCTCAGCTTAGCCATGGCCATAAGATACTTAACCCTATAACCATCATCCTTGTTTGTCTTGTATGGTTTGGATGACTGACCAACAGCTTTTGACACACAGTCAGCAGCTATATGGCCAGTTTTGCCACATTTGAAGCACTCAGCCTTGGATTTATCAAATGCCTTCTTTTTGCCAGCACCTGAATTTCCTTGCAGCATGTTTCTTCCAAACCTTTTCTTGTTGAACCTTTTGACAAGCATAGCTATCATTTGCTCATCATCCTGTTCAGCAAGATCTGCATTATCTTCCTCATCTGACACCTCCTCCTTATCATCATCCTGTTGATCAGGTTAAGTGAACACATCACTCACCTGACTCACAGGCTGTCTCACATTAGCCACAAAAGCTGCACCTCTTTTAGACATCTCCAAGGCATTTCTCTTCTGTTGCCTTGACTGTTCATTATTTAGTAGAGATCCATACAAGTTAAAAAGATCCATACTTCTGATTGTACCTGAATTTCTTAAAATTGTTGAAAAGTAATTCCATTCTTCAGGAAGGATGTCCAAAAATTTGTTCACCAGAGTAAGGCTGTCCTTAGTGATCCCAACAGCTTTGAGATCATTCACAAGAGCAGTAAACCTGGTGTAGGTTTCTGTGAGAGTCTCCTTTGGTTTTGCAAAGAAGAGTTCATATTGTCTTACAAGATTGTTAATCCTGTTATCCAGTGTGATTGTGGGTCCATCATAGACGGTACACAAAGTATCCCACATCTCCTTGGCAGTCTTCATCTTCTCAACCTGTTTGAACACATCATCAGGTAAAGAGATGACAAGATTGTTTCTGGCCTTTGCATCAAGAGCCACCAATCTTTTGTCTTCATCAGACCATTGAGCTTTTGCTTTCTCAAATGTTCTGATCTCAGGAGCTACTCCTTCAACAGCAGGAGTTATTGTTGTAACAGAGGTTGGCACATAAGGACCCTCCATTGCAATTTCTGGTAGTTGTACATCCAGATTCTCTAGATAGAGCATCATTCTGCACTTCCAACCAGAAAAGTTCTGATAATTGAACTTTGGAGGTTTGTCCATTGAGCCATTGTCATAGTATGAGGAATTTGCAGCACTGTTGTCCATGGAAACTTGGGAGAATGAGAGATCTAGAATGACACACACTCTAAACTGCTCTGATACCAGTTGTAGGTCCCGAGAGTTTCCCAAAGTATATAGCTTTAAGCTGTAGAGGGGGGGTGAATACAGCTATTTAAAAACTACACACTATTTTCTCAATGTTTGTATGTATTATCAACAAATTGTTAATTACAAACAAGCTTGAATGCGGAAAGGTTTAAGCTGAGATGACAGATACAACAGTATGATTACTAGTCTAAAACAAACTTAAACTAGCTTACAATGAATACACTCACTAAGAAGCACTCACTGTGTTTACAAGACTCAGAGAGACAGCTTATGTATAATCAGCTTAGACACAGAGAAACTGTATTACACAAGCAGGCTTGCATGCATGAGAAACACACTTGCACGTTCACTCTTGGTTTCAGCACTTAGCTTTTCTTGGCTTTTTTTTCTGACCTAAGAAGCTTCCTTTTATACTCACTCAGAGGATCTAAGAGAAGTTTCTTCATTGGACGGAATGAAAAAGGAGAAGTCTTGTTTGAAAAGACAACATATCTTTTCTGCACTTTTCTGAAAAGCAGACTTGTCTTCACATGTGCAGAACTTTTGTCTTTTCACTTTGTCTACTGTTGCATTGCCTTTAACCAAATAAGGAATCTCAACTTTGCGTCTTTCTTCCATGTAAAGGCCTATTTTGATATAAGAAAAAGGTCTGTCACCCTTTTTCAAATAACCTTTTGTCTTCATGTAACAGAACAGCTTGGGCAGGCTGAGCAGTTCTGATTTCCACTTTGTCTTCGACTTTGTAAACTGATCTTGTAGTCAAAAACAATACATGAGGACTTGGAAACACATTCCATAAAGTGTTTAGCCTGTTCACAAAGAACAGGTTCTGTTCACAAAGAACAAAACACTTGTAAGATGCCCAAGCTGCTCACCAGTGTAGAGCAGCGTAGACAGTTTATGTCCAGCCTGTTCAGCAGACAGAACAGCTTGGACAAACTCTCTTAGTTGCAACACATGCAACATATAGAACAACTTTGGACTGATATTGCAAATCACTTTTTAGGTATTATTAAGGCATAAACAGGCCTTAACTTTTACCCATCAAGTGCATCAACAGGTTTGACTAATAGTCTCCCCCTCAGATGCAGAACAGGTTTGACTGAGGCCTTTTTGTGCCTAACAGTAATTGTACATCACGTAACGCCAAATGTTTATCAGTATTTAACTGAACGAGAATGTCGTAATTGTTCTTACGAATCTTTTCAGATTCAGTAAGTTTGGCAATCAGCTCAGACTTTGAAAATTGTTCAAACACCATTATGAATTACTGAAAAATGAACTTCCAAGATCTTTTATGGAAAAATGAGTGAATTCTGATAAAACTTTGAGAATTATATCTGAAAATGATAAATTGTGAAAAAATCAGCTCTGAAATGACTTTTTGACGTTGAAATTTTAGATTTTCTGTAGAAAAATGCCTGTAACTTTTTTTCTGGAGTGGATTTGGGCCTCGAAAATTTACTGAACCGGCTTTGCCTGTTCTAGAAATCGTAGATCTCTGTTCAAGCTTCGATTTGACGTATGGTAGGCCTTCTAACGATGTTCCAGTCAACAGTTATGGCCAATTTAAGCAGTTAAGGTCAAACAGTCAATAGTATGATGAACCTCGAATGAATAAGGACTCAACTCGAATGAAGAATAATGAAACTCGATTGAAACACTATCAAACTCGATTGAAGAAGAATGAAACTCGAATAAGCTTGATGAAACTCGAATGATGAAGCCTGAAACTCGATTAATGAAGCTTGAAACTCGATTAATGAAGCATCAAACTCGATTAATGAAGTATAAAACTTGATTAATGAAGCATAAAACTCGATAAATGAAGCATAAAACTCGATTAATGAAGCTTGAAACTCGGATAATAAAGCATGAAACTGGAATAAAATATAAAGTTCCTCGATTTACTCTCTTTGATCAACTCGAATGCCTTCTTTATAAAACTTGAATGCCTTCTTTATAAAACTCGAATGACACTATGAATTTTAGTTATGCCCGAGTTTTATCATTTTGCAACAAAAACAAGATCAGATCCAAACTTTTTCAACAAACGTCCCTGAAATGACCTCAAATTGATTTCGAAGGTTCGTTTTAATAGCAGAAACAACTTTTGTGAAATCACTTTGGCTAATTCTTGATTAAAAACCAAAAATCGACCAAAAAAACTCAAGAACACACTTTTTCAAAAAATCTGAAAATTCTCAATTAAATTATGTGTGTTTGGAATTAAAATTTGATACTTATATCATTGAATTCGTCTTTAAAATTCGCACCTTCGATCCAAATATCAGTTCATTTCATCCACAGAATCAAAATCCTCAATTGATTTTCGAATTTTCAAAAAAATGAATATAACAGTGTTTTTAAAAATTTATTTCAGATTCAAAATTCACTCAAATTCAGCCATATTAGACGCTGATACCAATTGTGAATTCACTTTTCATGAAATTCAATCATATACAACACAATTCATATGAACAATTATTATAAACACATAAAACCGAATGAATGATTATAGAGAGAAATATTACATTTGAGGTTTCGGCTTTCTTGCAAAGCAATCCTTCTTTCTCTCTACTTAGATCCGTATGTGTGTGTGTAATCTTAGATTCATAGCTGCTCCTACTAACAGAACCATACACTTCTATTTATACACAATACACAAGTATTGTGTATTTACACATATAACCCCTAATCTATTGAGTATTTATAATTATATACAATATAATTGTTTCATCTCTATTATTTATTCCCAACATTTAGTTTCATGAATTGTTTTAGTCTTGCAGAATTAATGTTAAGTAAGTTTGTTAATGCATGATTAGTGTTACTAATCTTAATTTAATTGTGTACTTAGTTGAATTAATCCATCATATTGCAAATCGATCGGATTAATTAATTTTCCGATTCATCGCACCGATGAAACTGTTTCTAATTGACTTGAATTTTCTTATGAACTTTGTTAATCACCTTGATTAATTGTTAACGATCACTGATTAGGTTATAAAATAACTACTAATTAAGTTATAGTTGCTAACCTGGTTTTGTTCCCGATGTTACATTTAACCAATCATAAACAAATTTAATTTGTTTTATATTAGATCTTGCTTGTTTTTCTTCTTCTTCGGCTAACACTTCTGGTGCCAAGTTTTGTTATTGGGCATTAAAAATCCGCGACCCATGGTACCAACATAATATAATGGCCTTTTATTGTTGATCATTTCTTCCATGACTCTAGGACAGGTGAACCATAAACCATCTCTAGATTTTAATTCTCTAGGCTTATACATGTTTATAGTTCGATCAGTTTGGTCTCATTTATTAAATTAATCTACCATGTCTTTAAGTTTTTCTCTTAATTTCGTTCTCTCAGCCAGGACAAACTCATATATCTGAATGCAGTCGGATTCATATACCTTAAGCATTTGATGATCGTATTATAGTACAAACATTTTGGCAGACAAATGCTTTTTCTCGTTATTAGCCTTAGACACTTCTGCTTGTAACACTAAGATGTTGGATTTCAAATCAGGCTTTTCATTTTGAGCATTTCTATGAGCAGTCTGAAATGCATCTAACTTCTTAGCTTCTTTTCTTAGCAAAACTAATTCTGCTAAAACTTCTTTACGAAGAAAACTTACCTTAGTGTCGGATGCGGAGTGAACATTGTCTGAAATCTTCTTGTTCATATTGGTGATTGACTTGAACTGATTAAACACTTAGAAAAAAAAATTTAATAAGGAATTCATAAGTTGCAACTTTCGAATCAGACCTTTTGATGGAATGAAAAACTCAAGTTGAGATTTTCTAAGTCTGAAAAACTTTGTATCCGAAAGCCTGACTAAAATTTATTCGAATGTCAGAACTTTCGGATGCTAAGGATCCAAAAGTTTTAACTTTCGAATGAAAGGATTAGAAACACTTAGTCAAAAATTTCAAGTCTAACTTTTGAGTCAAGAACAATTAGAAAGTTACAACTTTCTAATACCAAAGGATTCAAAAATTTTAACTTCAAAAAATTTAATGCAATGGTTCCTCAAAATCTAGATCAAATCTTTTGCGATTTTATTACAAAAACAGAAAGATGTTCACCCGATGTAGTATAGTATCAACGAATTTTCACAATCAACCACTTGGAACTAATCTCTAATTTTATACACCAAAAATTCAATCTGAAAGTTGAAGAAAATTAGTAATTGAAAGTTTTGAAAAATAGGTCACAAAGATGGACTATAACAAGCATTCAACAATTATCGTACATTTATCAAGATATTATAAATGTGATGACTAAGGTAATACCTTAAAATCAATGAAAGCAAATATGAATAAACAAAAAATTGGCAAAAGTCTCGTACGATTACAACTTGAATCATTGAATACAAAACCCTAAAACAATCTATTTATAACCCATGGGTTGGCCTTTTAGGTCTTTGACCCATTCACATGTAAGTTTAAATCTTCACATTTTCACCACAAAACTAAGTTTCATTTATTATAGATTAAACCCTGAAATATCACAACTTTAAGGTCTAACAATCTCCCTGTTTGTGATTATGTTTCAGACTGTGGCTTCACATTTGTAACAAGCTTTCTCTGGTCAAAGTATCTGACCAGTCTATTAACATGAATTCTGATCTATCTACTATCTTTTGTTGAAAATATTCTTTTCCAATTCGTACAACTTCTGGAGATTTCTCAATAGTAGTGAAAACTTTCAACTGGAATGAAATTGAGCGTTAGATTTGATAGAAGATTTGACAGTAATCTTCAATCGATCCTGCAATGAACTTAATCACTTTGAGAACCAGAATATAAACTTACTTTAACACAAGCTTCAGATAGATCGTTGAATGATTTCTTCTTTCAGCTTTAATCTTGAAATCACTTGAACTTTTAAACTTTTAAACTTAACTTTCTATGATATCTTCAACTTTAATTCTGTACTCTCCCCCTAGATAATTCAATAGAACATAGACTTTCTTCATATTAATTTCATTTTGGTTGTAAACTATGTTTCTCTTTCTCTTTCCTTTCTCCCACTGAATTCTTCAGTACTTGCTTTCTTTTGAGCCTTTTTAGTATTCTCCCTCTTAAGATGTAAACTTATTCTCCCCCTCATGATGATCAATAGAATATTGATTATCATGTAACTTTTTCATATATCCTTGGCAAGATGCTTACTCCCCCTCGAATTATGAACACATGCTCTTCATCGTCATAAATACTCATTAGGCTTCACAACCTGTGACATTGAAATAGAATTATAGAAAAAAAAAACAACCAGGACCACTTAGGTTTCCAGTTAACACAATAGTTATGAACTATGTGACATAAAGTAATCATCGTGAAATACTTATATTAAGCACCACTATAGTTGTTTTGGCTTGATCACATTAGACAAGCACTAAATGTCCCACAGACATGACTGAATAAGTGTCCTAAGTAGAGTATAAAAATTAGGCTCTAGACACATTGTGCAATCAAATGAAGTTTGGAGACCAGAGCAAATGTATTCCTATTTCAATCTCAATTAACTCCAAATGAGAAGTCGATAGATTATGTGGTTAATATCTGTTGCAAATGAAACAGTAGCCTTTTAAGAAGCAACTGAGTAGCTAGTGGGGTTCTGTGCTTGTGTCACTAGGTCCATGACGTCTTCTTCAATACCAAATCTCAACGAATAAGATTCAATAGCATATGTAGGAAACTCAGCTATTTATAGGTGTGGACAGGATTTTTCTTTTCTTTTAATCCTTTCACTCCCGTCAAGCTCTCAATTTCATTTTCCAACTAAAGCTGCCTCTGACTCTCTTATATCTTGTAAAGAAAGATTTATTGAAACCCCATCTCCTTTCTTTTTGAATCCCTCTTATTTTCCTTTTATCTCTACTCGACCCGATCAACACCCTTATTGAGTTGGTGGATCAACGTATATACCTTAAGATCAATAGGGGCAAATTTGTAATACTTGTATTATACGTTGCTGATATTCTTTTAGCAATAATGACATGAACATGTCTTTTGAGACTAAACAGATTTTTCAAAGAACTTTGATATGAAAGATCTCGGGGAGGCCTCTTATGCAATTAGCTTTCAAATACACCGAGATTGGTCTTGTGGGACATTAGGTTTGTTACAAAGGGCATATATAGATAAGTTCCTAAAGAAATAAAATATATACAATTACTCATCATCAGTTGCCCCTGTTGTTAAGGATGACAAATTTGGTTTATATCAGTGTCCTACAAATAAGTTCGAATGTGAACAAATGCATGTAAGGTCACCTATAGCACGGATCTAATCTTAACGCGACACCTTCCAACGAGTGTGGAATCCTCATTAGCGGTTTAACGAATCGATCACACATGGAAACCGGAGACGAACACAATGATAGTCGATACGACGAATGACCCGCCACGTGTATTTCTCTGAAAGACTCTCTGAAATCACTCAAGTTTGTATGTGCACTAATACGAGCTCTGATCACTAATTTCTACCAAAGTCACTTAATGAAACGGATTAACATATAATTATATCAGTTAAGTTCGAACTTAACAGATCAAGTTCATTTAAGCCCAAGCCCACGAACTTGTCCATTGACCTTCGAACTTAGTTCCACTAAGTTCGAATCCCAGCCTTTGAACTTATTCTAGAACTTATTTTTGAACTTATCTTTGAACTTATCATGCAAATGTAAATATCATACACAATCATGATCAAACATATATAACTTGTATTTGCAAAGCCTGGTCTATTACAAAAGACTATCTATTACATACCTAGACAGCTATCATCACACAGAGTGTACCAACATACTCCCCCTTGACGATAGCTTCGAGTTAGATATTCATTAACCTATAGAACTAGGCTTATTCAAAATACTACCTGCATACAGACCTTGTTCAATGCAGACTTTAACTACTTTCTGGTACTTCTTGCCTTTTGAACTCCAACCTTCATGAAAATAGATTGGCTGCTCATGAAGTTTCAGCAAGTCACCGTGAGAGAGGTTTACAAAGAGGATCATAAACCTTCAAAATAACTTTCTCGTCTTCATCTTCCATTATGGCGTCAGCCATTTCATTATCGACGTACCATCACTACATATTCTTCAAGACATCCTGAGGCATTGCCTTTAATGGAACCTTCTTCAAGCATCTGACTGGTTTGTAAACCATCTTAGCCCATGGTCTTCGAGTTAGTGGAACGATTCTGGTTTCACCTACCACTCTTTTCCCAGACCTTGGCTTAAGTCTTTCGAACCTTCCAGACCGACCCTCCCTTCTTATAATCTTAGCAACAACTTCAGCATATAGGTCGTTTCCTAGGCTGATTAATTCTTTCCAGGCCAATTCTTTTACTTCACATTTTGGCAATGAATTGAAGTCTTTCAGCGTTCTTCTCAAGTACTGAAGCCCATCTCTTCTTTTCAGAACGAATAGCTGCAGTTCTCTGTCAAAGAACCAGCTTAGATACCCGCCTGCTAACTTTCCCGGACTCGGCAGCCTCATCTTCTTCTTTACTGCCAAGTCAGTCTTCTTTTCTTCTTTCTTAAACCATAATTTTCTCTTATCTTCTTTAGTTAACTACCTTTCAGGCATGTCAGATTCAGATTCATCATTTAATGCATAGTTAAGCATATCTATGACTATCACATTCTCATTATTGTTCACGTAATGCTCCGTGACAGGCTGCTTTTGAATCAAAACTTCATCAACGTTATCATCTTCATCTTCTAATACTTCATCATCGGATTTCCAATCTGGAACATCCTCAGGTTTGAACTCTCCCTCTTCAAGTTCCTCCTGATCTATGTAATCTTCAAACTCAAATCTGAACTCATCATCTATTCGGACAAGGCTCCACCTGTTCTGCGAACTCTGCTGCTTCGGGAGCCTTGCCTTTCTCCTGACTTGATCCAGATAATGCAGGCTCCCCCTGAAGGTCAGTTTACTGAGCAGTCTCTTATGGAAGATATGCTAGCTCACTGTCTTTTTTGAGTACTTGGGTCACCTCCTTCATCGTCACTATCTCTCCTAACTCCCCTCAACTCATTGCCCCGGCAGCTACTCTCCCCCCGAGCTTGTAGATCTTTCAATATTTGCTCGACCAGGGTCTGAAGAGTCAGAATTTGAGATTGCTGGGCTGACATTTTTTCTTTTTGAGTAGCCACTTGAGTTCGTAGCTGGGAATTCTGCTGCTCCAACCTGGAGTTGTGTTGCTGCAGCTCATTTACAGCTTGCGAGAGCTGAAATATTTGGACTGTCTGGAAGTCTACCATGCCTTTCAATTCTGAAAAATCTTTGATTGGCAGTAGAAGGAGTAGATGTTGATGGAGTAGTGGTTGAAGCGGATGGAGCGGTTGATGTGGCGGTTAGAAAGGTAGCTGAAGTTGATGGAGCGCCTTGAATTATGCGTTGACGTTTTGATCTCTGTTGAGTGGCAATCTCTGCTTCTTCTTCCAAGATAAAATCTGCATCTCCTTCATCTTCATCTCGGAGTGCTAGACGAGTCATTTTTCTTCTGCTCACAACTACTCTTGAGCCATATCTTTCAATAGAAGTTGTTGGATTAGCTGCTTCCCTTGCCTCATCTTCTGAACTAGAGTCTGAGTCTGATTCAGACGCTGTTTCGACTTGATCTTCTGTTGCTTCTTCCTAACTCTCTATTCCTTCAGATGCAGCAACCGGTGGCTGATATTCATCAATGTCCCTGAAAATGCCATCCATGTCAGTATGCGGCTCCAAAATCTCATTAACCAGCTGCTCTGCTATATTTTCTTGAGCTGCTGCACCTTGATAAAAGATCTCTTGCAAAGTTTGCGCGCTCTGGTCAGTCTGGAGTCCCGATGTGGACGGTCCAGCTGTTGCTGTCGTTGATTGTGTATGAGGAGCTTCCCTAGCAATCGGAGCTTGCTGTGCCGGTGCTTGTTGCGGTGGGGGTTGTTGCTGAGGAGCATCAATCATCCAATCATCTCCCTCTGCAGCAATAAAATCAGGATCTATAACTGCGCCAAACAACGGAGCCACTTGGCGCCTCACTTGCTCTGCCCTTCTAGCATTGTGGGATTGGCAGTCAGCAAAGATTCTCTTATCAATAACAGCAACTGATGTTTGTTCCGGTAGAGTTGGTAAATATGGCAGAAAATGCATGATGATCATCATGATGAATCTCGGATATATGTTGGGGCAGAGATCTGGTTGACAAACTCCCCAAAGAACATCACGGAAAAGCTATACGACTTGTTGTAGACCAGAGATATCATCGCGGATTGAAGCTTAGACACCATTGTGTCAAATCCCGCCTTCTTCGGAGCAAAGCAGACCATGATAACATGAACTAGATAGCGCCATTGGCCAATCAGACCACTCTTAACGTAGGATGCCTTAGTGATATCTTGAGCCTATCCCATCCGTAAGAAGGTCGCCTGCCTTATGGGAGCTAGGAAGTCTATTGGACCATTCTATTGCTCTATCGTTCCTGATTGCAAAATCGATCGCATTTATGATCGGCTGAGAAAGCAATTGGTTGGCCACCGACTCTGGCCCTTAGCAGCGTCGGAACATGGGTGCAGTCAACTTGAAGTGATTGCCAGAATTGGCGAACGTATGGGAGAATTATCTGCTCGATATGCGTAAGAGCATACGCCACTCGAGATTGTGACAGAAATTCAAGCATCTGTCGGTAAGGTTGAGCTTCTGGTAGCTGAAGGTCAACTGCCATAGTCATGTTATGCTTATTAAAGAACACTCGATCTCCCATCTGTGCACACAAATCAAACACAAAAAATATTAGAAATTAACTTTGACAAATTTAATTTATTCGAAGTTATAGATATTTTTTAACCCTTTTAGACTTAACTAACTGTAGAATCTAGATATTTTTACAAGTTTGAAGTCCTGACAAGTTCGAATCTGAAGAACAAGTTCGAATCATGTTGAACAAGTTCGAAGTCGGTCAATTTAAACTCTAAAACCATGATTTTAACCCTTTTAGACTTAATTAACTGTAGAATCTAGTCCTAATGGGTTCTAATCAAGTTTATTAAGTATTAATTTTAAGTTTTATAGCCTAAAATTTTGTGATATGAACCACCTAGTTTTTTGGTTATCTAAACTAAAAAATACACCAATACAGTCCATTATAAGTTCCAAATCTCACTTACTTAGGTAAAACACTTGAAAGTGAGTGTATGTACGAGATGGAACTGTTGGTTCTTCGAGAAACAGGAAAGAAATTCGAATTCACGACAAGTTCGAGAGGATGTTCGAGATCGTCGAATAAGTTCGAGAGAGGAAGTTCGAAGGTAGTTGTATTAAATGAACACTGTTGACCTATTTATACCCAAACTACTTCGAACTTATGTTATGTTCGAACTTGCAGCTAGTTCGAATGTAACTTCGAACTTGACTGATATTCAAACTTAATTGAAAATTTTGAAAATTCTTGAATAAAATCCCTCTTGTTCAACTTTTTCACGTGACAGAATTTTTTCAACTATGCAAGACATTCACACTAAGCAATAGATTATCACGCAATTCTGTTTCTCCAAGTAAACAATGCATCCTAGTAACTTTGACCTTATTCCTATTTATTAAAATCAAGATTATCTAAGCTAGAATAAAATAAATTAAAATAAAGTAAAAATAAAATAAACGCAAAAAAATAATTTAAGGATAAAAATACACTAACATAATATTTTTGCGAGATAGTCAAAGAAGGTTCAATCATATAGCAGTGTCAAACGCACTTTCAGCATTTCACTTTCACACTTCAGGAATTTTTATTCCTTTGATTGTTTGTGGTGACATACACTTGAAGGTGATTGTTCGCATGTTTTTCCTTTTAAACATTCAACACTTTGAAAATTCCTTTGGCCTTTTTATTTATCAAGAAACTACCTTATGTGTCTCATACTTAGACATACTTCTATGATCAAGGCAGACACACGATGATTATGACTTTTTGGTATTTGCAAATTATCTTTAAAAGGCAAACGGCGGACACAGTTTTTGTATTCACATACAGGAGAGTGTCTTAGTTTGTCTTAGAGTTCCTCTTACGTTAGCAAGACAGCGGTGACAGGTCTATACTTACGTACACCAAAGCGACTTATCTTGTTAGTTTAAGTCAAAACAGCGGTGACAGGTCTGTACTCACGTACAACAAAGCGACTTGGTTTGACTTCGGTTACGTTTCAAAACCTTTTCTTTCTTTGTTTAAGATGTAATTGATGAAGCTGTACATCCCCCAGATAAATTTGCATACCTCATTCATAATGATTGTCTGTATGTCTCTAGCATAGAAATTAAGACCTTTTGGTCATACGTCTAAGTTAGTTACACATATGACATTTTCTTGATTATTTTATTGGCTGTTAGGATTTCCTTCATGTATTATGCCTACCAACACATCAGACAAGAATGTGTACATCACTTAGATTTTAAGGTGCATTATGTGTGAAAGCTTAACACTTAGAGTTTGTTAGACTGTGCTAATTTTCGTCACTTTGAACCTATGACTCTAATACTTCTCTCATTTTTCAATATTCTCCTTTTTTGAAATTTTTGTGGTTTTCCCTCTTTTTTTATTTTGTTTTTCATTTTAAGTAAATTAAATTGATAAACTAAACTAATAACTTACTACTAAGAGAAAGAAAGAAAAACCAGTTTACTGTTACTAGGGTCAAGTTACTACGGATTACGCATGCCATTTAGTTGAACTAACAATTCAAAGCGTGACTTATTTTGGCTTTTGTGAATAAATTTGCATTATTATCTTCCGTTGCAACTTTTACCAGTTTTATCAAGTTCTTTTCAGCACAATCACGTATAAAATGATGTCTTATGTCTATGCGCTTACTTCTACTATGTTTAGCTGGATTATTTGTTATAGCAAAAGTTCATTGATTATCTATCCTAATGGGAGTATGAGTATAAGTCAAACCGTAATCCCGCAATTGTTGTTGAATCTAAAGAACCTGTGAACAGCAACTACTCGTAGCTACATACTCGGCCTCGCACGTTGATACGACTACAGATGTTTGTTTCTTGCATTGCCAGGATACAAGCCTCCCTCCAAGGAATTGACAGCCTCCAGTCGTTGATTTCCGGTTCAAGCTACATCCTCCATAGTCTGAATCCTTGTAAGCCTCCAATTCCTGATCTCCATCAGCATGATACCAAAGTCCCAGCTTCAATTCCACTTCAGGTATCTCAGAATCCGCTTCATGGCTTTCATATGCATTTCTTTCGGATTAGCTTGAAACCTTTCACAAATACACACAACAAACATTATGTCATGTATAGAAGCAATTAAATACATAAGTAACCCGATCATGGCCCGATATAAAGTAAGATCCACATCAGTATCAGTCTCTGTACCCGGTCCGAGATTATGATTCACTTGAATCAGAGTACTGAAGTGTGCGGTCAGCTTTGTTCCTTCCATCCCGAAGCGCTCTAAAATGTCATAGACATATTTTGTCTAATGAAGAAACATTCCTTCTTTCCTTTGTTCAACTTGTAAACCGAGAAAGAAGTTTAGCTCTCCCAGAGCACTCATCTCAAACTTCGACTTCATAACCTTTTCAAAATCCTTGCACATCTGCTAATTTGTCGATCCGAAGATGATGTCGTCCAAGTACACTTGTAACAGAATAAAATATTCACCATTCCTTTTCACGAATAGTGTACTATCAATTCACCCTCTCTCAAACCCATTGTGTAAGAGGTAAGTTGACAGTGTCTCATACCAAGCCCTAGGTGCCTGATGCAATCCATACAGAGCCTTATCAAGTCGATATACTCTGTCGGGATACATTGGATCAGTAAACCCTGGCTGTTGTTCGACATACACCAATTCATTCACCTTTCCGTACAGGATTGCACTCTTGACATCGAGTTGATACACCTTAAACCCTTTGAAGGATGCGAAAGCCAGAAACAGTCGAATCTTGCCTCAAGCCTCACCACTGGTGCAAACACTTCGTTATAATCTATTCCCTCTTCCTGGTTGAATCCTTTTACCACGAGTCTTGCCTTGTTACGAGTAACTATACCGCGATCATCTCGTTTGCACTTAAAGACCCATTTGGTCCCTATAGCAACTTCTCCTCGAGGTAACGACACTAACTCCCATACTTCAAGTTTTCTAAACTGTGACATTTCTTCTTGCATGGCTTCAACCCAAGAATTGTCTTTCAGTGCCATTTGCACGTTTTACGACTCTACTTGTGATATAAAACACGAGTATAAACACGTGTGAAACGCCTCAAAGTCATTGATCATCGATATCAGCACCGTGTTATTATACACGCTACTCCTAGTTCTCACATCGGCATTTGGATTCCCTATGATACTCTCAATTGGATGATCCTTGTTTATCCTCGATGTCTCAATCTCATCGACCTTAAGATTATCTCCCAAGTTTGATCCTATTTCACCTACTGGAGGTATGACTTTTGACAGAGTAATTTCTACCTCATGATCACTATCTTCGGAGGTAGAATCACTTGTCTAATTCTCATTTGTAGGTAATTTAGGTTCATTATGTGCTGGAGACCTATCTTCTGTCGTTGTCTCAGATGTTGATGGAATGCTTGATCTTGGAAAACCTTGACACTCGTCGTTGAGATTCAATGAGGAGAAGTCATTTTCCACAATACCTGCATTACCACTAAATGGTATGTTAAATGATTCGAACACAGAGTCAGAATCAAATAACCATTCAGGACCAGTTTGGGGTTCATGTGAATAACTTGTTACGTCAATGTTAAACACAATCTCAACCGTACCATTTGTTTTGTTAAAAACCCTCTAGTTTGGTGAATTAGGAACATAACCTAGGAAGTATCCTTCATCAGCCTTTTCACCAAACTTAGGTTGATGTTTTGTTTTCAGTAAACTACACGGTACCCTAAACTGTTCAAAGCCAGTTAGATTTGGCGGTCTTTTATTCAGAACTTCATAACAGCTTTTGTTCAGTGAATTGACAGTAAGGACCTGGTTTAAAACCTGACAGGCGGTATTCACTTCCTCCCCCCAAAACATGGTAGGTAGCTTTGAATCCGAGAGCATGGTCCTTGCTGCCTCAATCAAAGTCTTGTTTTTACGTTCTGCCACCCCATTTTGTTGTGGCTCATAAGGTGCACTAAATTGATGCACTATGCCTTTAGTTAGGGAATATACACCAATTACTGCACTCTTAAATTTTGTTCCGTTATCTCTCCTGATACGTTCTACCCTTGTCCCATAAGAGTTCTCGACTTGGTCTAAGAACCCAAACAGCGTGCCAGCTGTTTCGTCCTTTGTACCTAAAAAGAAAACCCAAGAGAAACGTGAGTAATCATCAGTAATAACTAAACAGTACCAACTACCACCTATACTGCTTTTGTTGATTGGACCGAAGAGACCCATATGTAGCAAATCAAAGGTGGAAGTGATCGTGTTTTGAGTCTTTGACTTGTGTGACTTCTTATGTTGTTTTTCCTTCATGCACGGGACACACTTGTCATCAAACTGAAAACTCTTCAGTGGAACACCTTGCACCAGACCATTTTTCGTAATGTAGTTCATTATCCTTAGCTGCAAGTGCGCCACGCGTCTGTGCCAAAGAATAGATTCGGATTCTGAAGCTTTAGATAGTAGACAAATTGTTCCCATCGATGAGTCTGATACATTCATGTCCATCATGTATAGATCATTCTTCCTTGGGGCTCTCATCATGATCCACCCTTCAGGTATTTTGAATCCCGGCTTCAGCACTAACGCTTCAGTTTCAGTAAAAATAATCGAATGCTTCTTATCACAAATCGGAGATACACTAATGAGATTGCGATCAAGTTTATCAACATGGTAAACTTGATCATGTGTGATTGTCCCATTAGTGACCATTCCTGTTCCAGTGATATTTCCTCCCTTGTTCCCAGCGAATGATACAAATCCCTTGTTCCCTCCCTTGAAGTCCATGAGTAGACTCCTTTCCCCAGTCATGTGACTAGAGAAACAACTATCGACGAACCATTTGTTGTTAAGACCTGTAGTTAGCTCCTGCACATGAAAGAAAACAAGTTAGTTATCACGGGGAACCCAAGTCATGACTGACTTGGTAATACCATTCTCATCCACATTCTTGAACTCCTTCAGATACCCATCTCTCCTTTCAGGTGACTTGGGTTTTTGATTGAGAACTTGTTGTGGTGCTGAGTGATTAACATTCACTCTTGGCCTTTGGGCTAGCATTTGCGGTTGAGCCCTAGAATAATTTTTATTATAATACATTTCATTTTGATATCCCTGGGCTTTAACTGGTGTCTGTTGTCTTTTAGGAGTATTTAACCTAACTGGAGTGTAAGTCATTCTAGGTGTGCTCCTATATCCTTGTTGCGGTCCTGACCTAGACTGACTAGGAACTCTATTCGGAGAATTTGTCCTAATCACTTCATTTTGTCTTACCGAAACCGGTATTTCTTTAGCCGTTACCCGAGGTGTTGCATTCAAATTCTTCTCAGTATGATGAGAACTACTTGTGCTAGCAATACTAGGTACTGGTCTTAGGGCTGGTTGATCTTGCTTCTCTACAGTAGGTCTAGACTCTGGTTTAGAAGTTGTAGACTTTACTTTCTTATAAGGACAGCTAGACGCAACATGTCCATTCTCATGACATCTAAAGCATGATATCTTATCAATCGACTTCTTAAAAGTACCCTTTGATTTAGGTGTCTCACTAGTGTCATTTTCTTTTGATTCAACTACAGTGATCACTTCCTCTTGCTGATTATCAATTACAGCTTTAGCTTCTCCTAGTATAGTGTCACTAGTAGACTGCACAAACTTGACTTTCTTAATCTTAGAGGTTGTGGTAGATACCTTAGTTGAATTATCATTTTCAAATTCAGTTACAGTTGCTACCTCTGATTCAAACGGTTCAGTGGTTTTATCCTGAGGTTGAGGCACATAGCTGTTGATGAACGGTGGAGGACTCTCCTGATAACCTAGTCCTACTGGTTTCTTAGACTGCCTTTAAGCTTCTAAGATTTTTCTTAGGTTTAGGGATGAGTTTCTAAACTTTTCAAGCTTGCTATTGGCCTCAGCGACTTTAACTCTAGATTTTGCTAGCTCTACATCTTTGAGAGTGAGTTCTTTGGTTAAAGCTTCAACATGCTCGTACATGAGTTCTATCCTGACACATTGTTCACTTTACTTGTCTTTTTAAAACTATCACGTCTTGAGCATCTGCTTTCAGCTTATTCCTTAAATCTTCCTTAATATCTAAAAGACTAGCATTATCAGATTTTAATGATTGGACCTTAGCTGTTAAGGTGTTATGTGTCTCTAGAACTAGATTTAATCTATCATTTAAAGTACCACTTAAACACATAAATCATGGAATGTAGAAAATTTTAGAGTTACCTTTTTGCGGTCCGATTCCACATTAGCCATTTGAGCTGCAAACTGTAGAATGGTTTGCTCCTCTAACTTTTCCACCAACAAAGGACTTGATTCTGTCTGCTGGGTGTCCTCTGCTTCTTCTTCATCTCTATCCCTCCCCTCCCCCCCCCCCCCCCCCCGAGTCTCAGTTACCTCAGCCATAAAGGCTCTGGCATTCGACTCCGGATGAGTGCTCCAATCATATGTTCCATCAAGCTGTCTGTTGGATGACACAGTTCAGCGATGGCTGCTTGATTCCGAGAACCACTAAAGTGCTGTCTTCCTTGGTTCTGGTTCTGATAATTTTCCACTTTTGGTCTTTGACACTCTCTGGCAAAGTGTCCCAATCCTTGACAGTTATAGCACTTTACCTTTGACTTGTCAAACCCAACTTTGTTGTTGCTTACGCTCAGATTCCTTCCTGTCCTCTTAATAAACCTCTTGACCCTTTGAGTCACCATGGCCAGTTGCCATTGTAAGTCCATCTCTTCCAAGTCGTCGGGATCTACTTGATCGTAGTCCTCTTCCCACAGAGTTGGATCATTTATTTTACCCTGAACGCAAATGTCGTAAGCTGCGACAAATGAAGCTAGAAGATTTAGATGATCTTCAGCTGATTTTGCACTCATAGGCATCTTTGTGTAGAAGTAGACGCTGAGTAATGTGGTTTTTCTTCTGATTTGGAAAACCCAAAGAACGCCCTATTACAAGAATCCTCTGACTCAACTGGAATAGGCTCTTCTCCCGAGAAAAATGTTGTGGCCCCCGACTTTAGTTCACTAGCGGTTGACGGTTTTGATTTCCCAAAATACATCTCTGGATCTTGAACCTCATCAAATTCCCGTTCCTTCTTCTGTAACTTGAAGTTGTATGCCCCCAGCGTTCCGATAACCCCTTCAAGAGTAAGAGTCTCAAACTTCTCTTCATCATGCTTTATTAGCGCCGTGTACATCTCTCACATAGTCGGTAAAGCATCCAGAAATTTTTCTATCTTCTCAGTCTCTAGATACTCAACATTGTGATTGTCAAGTTCAGTTAGCAAATGATAAAATCTAGTAATCGTCTCATCTAGTGTCTCATTCTTCAGTGGTTTGAAGATGGCAAACTGCTGCTTCAGCATCTCTGTTCTTCCCTTGCGTACCCTGGGATTTCCCTCACATCTCGTCTCTAGAGCATCCCAAAGCCCTTTAGAAATCCTATGATTCCTCAATGTATGTAGGATTTCATGAGGTAATACCATTCTGATAATTGAAAAAGCTCGGTTCTCGGCCTCATAAATTTTCTTGTCGTCATCTTTCATGTTCTGATACGTCAAGACTCTTTGTTGGCCTTCAAGCTCTTGCGTATGAGAAACATATCCCTCATCAATGCATATCCACATACGCATGTCATTGAATCTTGCAAAGTCAGCAAACATATCCTTCCACCAGTAGTAATCTTCCAGTTTCATCAGCTTAGGTGGAGAATTTGCTTTGCCAACTTCATGGTCCATTTCCAGGAATTTTTGCAAACTCGACATTCTTTCAATAACTTTTTGTTTTCGGACTTAAACAATTTAATTTAAAAATTAATTTAAAATAAATCCTTCGAACTTATACAAGTTCGAATTAATTTAAATTTAAATTCGTTTTGTAAACTAAATTCGAAATGTTTTAAGTTCGAACTCAACAAGTTCAAAAGTAAGCAAGTTCGAGAAACCCTAGAAAATCTGACAAATTCGAACCAAGTCAAGTTCGAGAAAACTCTACGAACTTCTGACAAGTTTGAATACCAGCAAGTTCGAATCTGACAACTTCGAATGGTCTGACAAATTCGAATGTAACCCTAAAAGCAACTTCGAGAGGAGCGTATTCTGACAAGTTCGAAGAACCCTAATACCCCCGTAAGTTCAAGCGCCGCAAGTTCAAGAAACGGCCAAAATTTCGAATTTTTTTCAAGATTTAAGATTAAACCAATGTTTTTAAGTTTAAAAACACTGATTTCGACTGAAAAAGTGAAGTAATGTGAATTTTTCCACGTTTCCTTGCTTGTAGAACTCAGAAAAACTTCGAAAATACGTGAAAAATCTGGTAAAAACGTCAAGAAACCAAGAATGTTCGTTGTAACATGAAGAACGCGACGAACACTCGAATGGCTCTGATACCACTTGTAAGGTCACCTATAACACAGATCTGATCTTGACGCGACACCTCCCAACGAGTGCGGAATCCTCGTTAGCGGTTTACTGGACCGATCACACACGGAAACCGGAGACGAACACATTGCTAGTCGATACGACGAACGACTTGACACGTGTATTTCTCCGAATGACTCTCTGAAATCGCTCAACTTCGTATGTGCACTAATAAGAGCTCTGATCACTAATTTCTGCCAAAAAGTCACTTAATGAAACGGATTAACACATAATTATATCAATTAAGTTGGAACTGAACTGATCAAGTTCGTTTAAGCCCAATCCCACGAACTTGTCCAATGACCTTCGAACTTAGTTCCACTAAGTTCGAGTCCCAGCCTTTGAACTTATTCTAGAACTTATCTTTGAACTTATCATGCAAATGTAAACATCATACACAATCATGATCAAACATATATAACTTGTATTTGCAAAGCCTGGTCTATTACATACCTAGACAGCTATCGTCACACAGGGTGTACCAACAATGCATCTCATTCCTTATGTACACTACCTGATATTGGATATATTACAGGCATGCTAGGACATTGCCAATCCAAATCAGGTTTGAATATAGACTAAGGGGCTGTTTGATAATAACTTATTGGTCTTAATTTGAAAATTTCGGTCAGCCCAGTATAATAAGTCATGTTTGTTAATGACTTATCTAATTCTATAGAAAAAATCGGTCAGTCATTTCATTAAGTGACAAATCCATTGTGTTCCCCATTAAGTCTATACATTTTCCAATATTACCCCTCTTTTCTCCTTCCCAGTCAAAATCCAAAAACACCGGTACACCACCGCTCATACCTACTGCCTTCATGCTTCCACTTTAATCGGTTCATGCTTCAACCTCGCCGATGCAATTCCTCTCGCTGGTAATCTCCCTCTCACCAGCAATCAATTCTCTCACCGGCGATCGATTCTCTCACCGGTGCAATTCCTCTCGCCGGTAATCTCCCTCTCGGAGAGTCATCGAGCTTTCCGAAATGCATGACTACCGGTTGAGAGATGCCTAGTCCTTAGTGGTAAATTTAAAAAGGGAAGGGAAGAAAAAATAAATCCAATCTTGGTTCACACTAGAATCTCAATGACGCTTGTTGATCTTTCAAGAGTTAAAGCATCATCAAAATTCCGAAAAACCCAACAAAGATGTTCCATCGTTCTCCGATCTTATAATCTCCACCATCAAAAGCAACCCACGAATCGATCACAGAGATTATTGAAGAATTAATCACAGAGATTATTGAAGAATTAACGTGACTGAAAGCCTGAGAAGACGATGCAATAGGTTTGTCGGTACGGAACCTAAGAAGATAAATGACGGTTTCTTATATATATATAATATAGAGACACACATACTTTTTGTTGTTGTGGTTGCTTATTATCCACACAAATGGCTACAATTATGATGAAGTCAATAGTTTAATAGTTTAATTAGATTGAGTTGTTTGGGGTTGTTGATGTGTTGTCTCATTTTTTTTTCTTTTTACAATAAAGCTAGGTATTTTTACCTTACATTTTAAGTTTGTTTTCTATTGTTCTTTTATAACTATGGCTCTAAATTTTCTTTCATATAGTTTGTTCAATACAAAAAATAAAACAGACGGATAAACTAGACAGAAGGACAAAATTGTCATTTTATCTCATTCAGACTGTTTATTCAGCAACAAAGCAAACATTCTGTTAATTCTCCAAACAGCATTACTTAATCCAGACAGTCCTCTGAATCCAGACAGGACTTAATGAAAAAAGTTAACAAACAGGCCCTAAAGATCTAATATTGACTTATCGAAAGATGAATAACCTTGAAGTAATAGGCTATTCAGACTTTGATTTTAATAAGTGTAAGGACGACAATAAATTCACATCAATGTACAATTTTATACTTTCAGGAGGTCCGATGTATTGGAGTCATAAGAATAATCTCTCCACTTCCACAATGATGTAGAAAACGTGGCACGATATGATGCAACAAGTCATGATATATTATTGAAAAACCTAATTTCTGTAAGCAAGCAACTGGGTATTATTTGTGTGAGAAATGTACGAGAGAGGAAACACAGGGAATAACAAAGAAAATATGGGCTAAAAGTTCTGCTGATTCATTCAATTCCCAAAAGAATGCAAATACAAGAGTAAATAAATAGATAAAATAGACTCCATAAAACTAGGTCCACTAAAGCCACTTTATTATCAACTAACCACTGACTTTTGACTCCTAAAAATTCTGAAGACCAAATCAAATTTGAAGACTAAAACTCAAACTAAAATAAACCCACGTGCACAGAGTGTGCTGCACTGCAGATTGGATTAATTTCCAACATGCTCCCCCTTAATCCATGTCTGCATGCTTTGTATCCTTGATTCCAATAAGCTTCGTCATCTCTGCGAACTTCACTCTTGCCAACGCCTTGGTTAGTATATCTGCACGTTGTTCTTCGGTTCGAATGTACTTCACGTCAACTTCACCATTCTCCACACGTTCACGTATAAAATGGAACCGGGTATCGATGTGCTTGCTTCTCCCATGGAAAACGGGGTTTTTCATTAACGAAATCGCAGACTTGTTGTCTACGTAAAGAACGACCGGATCAACTTTAGACTTGATTAGATGACTTAGCAAAGCTCGTAGCCAAACTCCCTGACATGCTGCACCTGTTGCAGCGATAAACTCCGCCTCGCATGACGAAAGAGCGACATTTTTTTGCTTCTGTGAACTCCAAGAAATCAAATTGTTGTTGAGATAAAATGCCATTCCACTTGTACTCTTTCTGTCATCAACATCACTTGCCAAACTACTATCAGTAAAACCGGTCAATGTCTCTTTTGCTTCTTGTTGTGAGTAACGTAGACCAACGTGAATCGTTCCCTTAATGTATCGCAATATATGCTTCACGGCTTGAAGGTGTTGAGTCGTGGGTTGCTCCATGTACCGACTTACCATTCCGACTGCATAGGCAAGGTCGGGCCGAGTGTGAAGGAGATACCGTAAACTACCGACAACACTCTTGTACTCGGTTGAATTCACAGTAGCACCTTCTCCGTTTTTGCTAAGTTGCAACTTTGGTTCCATTGGGACTTTGGTGGAATTACAATCTGACATTCCCATCCTTTCAAGGATCTTCTTTGCATAAGTGGACTGACTCAACCAGATGCTCCCATTTTCTTGCCTTACTTCAATGCCCAAATAATAGGAGAGATGCCCAAGATCACTCATATCAAACTGACTTTGCATTTGGACTTTAAACTTCAGAATTTCAGCAGCATTCGTACCTGTCACAATTAGGTCATCCACATAAACTCCAATGATTACAGTCTCGCCATCTGAGTGTTTCGAGTATACCGCATGTTCCTGTGAGCAGCGACAAAAACCAATAGCTTTTAAGCTTTGGTCCAGCCGTGTATTCCAAGCTCTTGGGGCTTGACGCAGCCCATAGAGTGCCTTAAATAACCTGTATACCTTTCGAGGCTGATCCTTCTTCACGAACCCCTCCGGCTGTGTCACATAAACCTCCTCTTTGAGTTCTCCATTAAGAAAGGCCGATTTCACATCGAGGTGGTGGACTTCCCACCTCCTTGTTGCTGCAAGAGCTAGTAACAGCCTTATTGTTTCCATCCGAGCCACCGGCGCAAACACTTCTTTGAAATCTCTACCTTGCTTTTGAACATAGCCCTTCGCGACAAGTCGAGCCTTATACTTGATCACCTCACCCAGTGAATTCCTCTTTAGCTTGTATACCCACTTTAACCCAATTGGTTTACGTCCCGTTGGTAAATCGGTCAGTTCCCAGGTATGATTTTTTTCGATTGAGTCCAGCTCTGTTTTCATAGCCATTTCCCATTCTTTATCTTTCTCGGCTTGTGCAAAAGTCATTGGTTCATCATCATCGATGAAGTACAGCTCATCATCATCAAGTTCCACCCTTTCTGCTCGAGAATAAACGTTAGCGAGTGATTGGTATCCTTTTGGTCCACAACTACTTGAATCGCTGGCTTGGGAATCAACTTCAGGAATTTCAGCAGCACTACCTCCTTCACTTGGATGTTCCGAGCCTGGTGAGTCTATTTGTGATTCTATCTCGTGATCAGATGCCGTACATCCAACACCACTGACCGTGAAAATCGAATGCGGTCCAATAGTTTTGTCACCATCTTCATGTAACCATGGCCAACTTCCTTTTTCTTCAAACTTTACATCTCTACTGATTTGTAGCCTTTTAGTTTCGGGATTGTATAACCGGTATGCTTTAGTACCAGGTTCGATACCCAAATGAACCAACTTCTGACTCCGATCATCAAGCTTCCGTAAGTGAGGATTGGATACCTTCACATGAGCTACACAACCAAAAATTTTAATGTGGCTAAGATTTGGTTTGATACCTGACCACGCTTCATATGGGGTACAATTTGGCAATGCTTTCGTTGGAAGCCGATTCAAAATATAGACTGCATGTCTTACCGCTTCACCCCAAAATTCAGTCGGTAAACTTTTGCTCTTCATCATGCTCCTAGCCATTTCAACGATTGTTCGATTCCGTCGCTCAACAATGCCATTTTGTTGTGGGCTATACGGTGCGGTGAATTGCCTTGCTATCCCAACCTCCTCACAATAATTTGCAAATTCACGTGACATGAACTCGCCCCCTCGATCAGTTCGAAGACATTTTATCCTTTGATTAGCTCGATTTTCAACCACTGCTCGAAACCTTTTGAAAGCATCTAATGCTTCATTTTTGTTTTTCAATAGATAGACCCACATTGCTCGGCTAAAATCATCAACCAGTAATAGAAAATACTTGTTCCCAGCGTTGGTTGGTGGTGAAATCGGACCACAAAGATCAGCATACACCAATTGAAGTGCAACATTAGACCTTCTCATGGACTGTTTCGGAAAAGAACTTCGAGTTTGTTTGCCAACCAAACAACCTTCACACAATTGAGTTGGATGACTAATTCTAGGAAGACCATGCACCATTTCTTTTGCTGCCATAGATCCAAGTGCTCCAAAATTCACGTGTCCGAGACGCGCATGCCACAGCCATGCATCCTCATCCAACTTTGCCATCAAACATACAGGTTCACTGTCTTCAAGAATTACTTTATATAATCTGTTCGGTGACCGAATCGACTTTATAAGTAGCTTTCCTTCTCTATCATAAACCTGCAACAATGTTCCTCGCATAACGATGCTATTTCCGTCTTCGGAAAGCTGCCCCAAACTTATGATGTTGTTGCATAACTTTGGGATAAAGTACACATCTTGTAACAGACGTTGCTCTCCATTTTTGCAATGAAATAAAACCAAACCTTTGCCTTCGATATGTACCGTTGATCCATCTCCAAACTTCACTCGTCCCTTTATACTTGTATCCAACTCCTTAAACTTTGATCTTTGACCCGACATGTGATTGCTCGCCCCGTTGTCCAAGTACCACAGATTCGTCTTCACCATTTCACCATCTTGTGCTAACAATTTCGGGGTCACATTTTCTTCATTCAACAAAACCACATTACCATCCTCTACACTTTCTGTCATCAAAAGTGCAGGTTCTTCCTCCCTAGCTTGTGATAAATGTGCCTCAGGTTGGTTACGATCACGACGGGGCCTCCGACATTCAGATGCATAATGACCAATATCATCACAATTGTAGCACTTTAACTTGTTACGGTCACGACCTCCGGCATGGCCTCGCCCATATCCACGATTCTGGTGCTGTGAATCGTTGTGACGACCACCTCTGCCGCCTCTTCCACCACCCCTGCCTCTACCCCTGCCTCTATTTGAATTGAAGTTACCGATATGTGGGTGAGACTTACCGGTGGAGGATGATTCTGCTTCTCCATTTTTCTTACTCCTTGACTGCCATTCCTCTTGTGTCAATAACAACTGAGTCGGTGTGTTGTCATTATGTCCAGATAATCGCTCCTCGTGTGCCTTTAACCTTCCCACAACCTCTTCAACCATCATATTGTCGAGATCACCAAATTGTTCGATCGTGGATGCAATCTGCAGAAACTTTGCAGGGACGGCACGTAACAACTTCTTCACCACATACGCCTCTTCTACAGTATCTCCCAAGACTCTAATGTTGTTCACGACGTTGTTCAACTTCATCGCAAAATCATCGACACACTCCGTTTCTTTCATCGTAAGGACCTCGAACTCAGCCTTTAAGGTCTGGATTTTTGCATTCCTCACACGATCAGCACCCAAGTACATTGTTTTTAAAGTCTCCCACGCTTCTTTTGCCGATTGCTTCTCCGCCAGAGACAGCAGCATCTCTTCGGGGATTCCTTGATAGATGGCAGCCATCGCCATCTTGTCTTTCCTTTCGTCCACAGCCTTCTTCGGATCCGTAGGTTCTATCGCGTCCCAAACTCCTTGGGCTTGCATGAAGACCTTCATCTTTATGGCCCATGCAGTGTAGTTGTTCTTTGCTAGCATCGGGTAATGGAGGGAGATCTGGCCATCTTGCTTCTTTGCTGCATCCATGGAGGGGTATCGGGGCATATACTTTGGCATACAAAGTTCTAACGTGGCTCTGATACCAGGTGTAAGCAAGCAACTGGGTATTATTTGTGTGAGAAATGTACGAGAGAGGAAACACAGGGAATAACAAAGAAAATATGGGCTAAAAGTTCTGCTGATTCATTCAATTCCCAAAAGAATGCAAATACAAGAGTAAATAAATAGATAAAATAGACTCCATAAAACTAGGTCCACTAAAGCCACTTTATTATCAACTAACCACTGACTTTTGACTCCTAAAAATTCTGAAGACCAAATCAAATTTGAAGACTAAAACTCAAACTAAAATAAACCCACGTGCACAGAGTGTGCTGCACTGCAGATTGGATTAATTTCCAACAATTTCTGAGATAAAGGTGATGGACTTCATATCAAGACTCATTAAACTATAATTTTGATAATAGTGTTGTTGTTAGTGTTTCAAACAACACTAGTTCTAACGGAGCTGGTTTATATCTCGACAAGTATATATATATGACCGACAGATGGTTGAAGACATGATTATTGCCATCGAGTATATTTGCACTTATGACAAGTTGGTTGATCCGTTCACAAAAGGCTTACCACCCAAGCTTTTCTTAGAGCATGTTGCCGGCATGGGTTTATGTAATAGCCTGATTTGATTTTGGATTAATACTTTTGTATTTACATTACGTTGAAGTTTGATATTATTTTATTTGTGCGCATCATGACAATTTATGAAAAAACAACTAATCTTGGATCATATGATTGGATTTATTTGATTATCATTTATACATTTTTCATTCGTATTCATCATGGATTATGATAATCATTTATCAGAGTAATCTTAGGGTTCATGTGTCATTAAAGATGCAATTAGACTATATTGGTTTGCATCAATAATTCTACGTGGTCGTGATGAAGCTTACTTAATCAGCAACTTGGCCAAATTTGTAACATCTGTCTTTTGGACCTGGTACGTGGATTTATTTTAGTGGATAAATATTTTAATAATATTGGGTTGGTCCAATTATATCCCGTTTCGTGAATTGATACGTGTCGGGATTGGGATTGCGTGTCATCGGGTTATTATTTTAGCGTATAGATTATATATTTGGGAGCATGGGATTAAATGGGTTAAAAGGATATTAATATAGAGAATGTGATATCAGGTTCGGGTTATTGGGTTCGGGACTGGCCAAATAGAAAACGTATATGTGTTGCCTTCCTTTCTACCTTCCTTCATTTAGAAAAAAAAAACTGAAGGTATTATGTGTGCATATGTGTGAGTTCCAGCAGCCAAGAACCATCTGAAATCCAAGGAATTGAACCTCCAAAACTCAGATTAAGAATCTCCCTTGTGTTCTTGAGTTTGAGGTATGACTTCTTGCCCTTTTCTTATAAAAATCAAGTTATGTGTTACCCAAGTCGTGGGAATTAGTGGCTAATCTGTTGTGGTAAAGTTACATATGAAATTTGAGAGTTTTTGTGGCTGGATTCGAGTAGAAGGGAGGTTTTAACGTCCTGGGCAGACCTGAAAAATCGAAGAACAGGGGTAACTGCAGTCGCGCGGTCGCGGCGCGACCATCAGCGGGACCGCGGTGCGACGAGGGCTAGGGGCGGTGCGGCCGACGGTTGAGCCAGATTCTACTCGGGGTTTCGGGTTGGGTTTCGTAGGAGTGTTGGACTGAGTTTTGAGTCGGGTTTCGTTAGGGTTTCGGGTCGAGTATCGGTTGGGTTTTCGGGAATTCCGTTGAGGTTGTTTTGGGTTCGGGTCGGTTACGGTTTTTTTGTGATATCGTTATATGTGTCGGTCGGGGTTGTAATTAACAGTTTGGGATCCGTGTGTTATAGGGGCGAGCAGACAGCAGGCCGAGTTTGATCAAGGGGTTCAGAGTTCTGTGAATCAGTCAGGTGAGTACACGAGTTCTTTTCCAAACGCGCGCCATCTTTTGTGATCTTAGTTGTGTAGCTATTATTTGTGCGTGTTATATATATGAGACAGGGACGTGAACCTCATGTATATTCCTATCCTTTTTATATGTGTTGTGTATGAGATATGAGATCTATTCCAGGGGTCCGTGATGAGTTCCATATGGACAGTGAGTCGCGATAAGGGATCACGCGGGTTGACTGTCCCTAACAGTCCTCGGGGCGTATATATACGGCAAGGCCTATAGCCGGGTCGCTCCTGTGCTACAGGGTTATTGCTAGTTACTGCTGTGTGCAGTGTGTTAGCCGGGGAAGGGTCCCCACTGGGGTGGTGCTAGTGTCCAGATCTCATACTTGTGTAGCTATACCTGAGATGCATGTTGGGCAACAGGGACAGGAACAGGGACAGGGACAGGGACTGTGTGTGCTATGTGCTATGTGTTTATGTGCAGTGTCTAACACTCGCGTGCTCATGAGCTTTATAGCTCACGTCTTCGAGTCTAACATGTTTAGGGAATCAGTAGGGATCTCAGCAGCATCCGCCGAGATATTGCTGGGGTTGACTTGAAGATCTGATATATGTTTTGTGAAATGTTAGAACTGCATGTGATAGTGTTTTGGGATATGGTATTAGTATGTATATCTGATGATCAGGGATGTTATGTTAGTTTAATTCGGGTTTGTGAATCTACTGGATTGTAATCTTATGTTGTAAATCTTTTGTGTATAGTTTTAAATTGTCAGTGATCTGCATAATCCTATGACACGTGTGTTATGGATTGGCTGCCTTATTGTCACTTATGATATTGTGTTAACGTGACATTTTCGAGATCGGGAGGGGTGTTACAAAATTTAAGATGTACATTGTATAAATAGGTATACGACGAAGTGGAGAATCTTAGAAGTTATCTTTCAGTAATTGATGACTATTTATATAATATGGGCTAACCTCTTAATGCATTATATATTTGTACTTTATGTATTGCTAATTAACTTAAAGGTAATATTTACTATCTAATACTTACTATATAAAACTCCATTAAATTTTAGTTTTGATTGGAGACTTGAATTCTTTGAGGATTGGGATTAATAAACCTAGCCCTAGTCTAATTAATTGTTGATCCTTACATTAACATTTCCTATAAATAGGGTCTTACACACACCTATGGGAGAGGATTAATTAGAATATCAATCTTCAATTAAAGAGTCGAATCAACAATGGATCTATAGTATTGTTACTCTCAACTCAAATAAACATTCGAAATATCGATTATCTTGACACACGATATACATAATTGTTGAACACCATCATTATATTCTTGACATGATTATTTAACAACTAGTATATGTTTCACATGTTACGTGAATAAAACTTATTTATATAAAATATATTTTTTAGAGTTAATTACAAAAATGGTCCCTGTGGTTTGTCCTAAAATTTGGATTTAGTCCCTGAACTTTTAATTTTGCAGAAACGGTCCTTATTTTTATAGTTTGTTTGCAATTTTGGTCTCTCAACCTATTAACTTTTTAAATATGACCAAATTACCCTTATTTTGATAGAGACCATTTCTACAATTACTTTTTTAACTCTTTTATATTCTTAATTAAATAAATTATTTTTTAGTGTTACTTAAATTTAATAAACTATAGAAATAGAAAAGAATTATTTAATTTATTTATGTTGGTTCATATATGATTTAGATATTTTTAGTCTTAATTAATTTTAATTTACTATAATCAAAGTGTAAACCAATCATAATTTATAATCGAAAAAATCATTCATGTTTAGAAAATATTTTCTAGAGGTTTCGTATATAAAATATTATAAAAGTATTTGACTCTATAATTATTTATGTTGGTTCATAAATTTATAATAAAAATATGTTTGTTGGTCAAATATATTTTACTTTCTTCTTAAATAAAATCCGCCAAAAATTCTATTTTATAATCTGTTCACATTTGTATCAAAGCAAGGTGATAATGATAAAGTGATAAATCTAAATGGTTTAAATTTTTAAGGTGTCGATTTAATCGGATTAAAATGAAAAGTCAAATTGAAAAACGAAAGAAGATTGAAAACCTGATTATATTTCTCAATTTTTATGTAAAGGTCTGACAAACCAAAGTTTGATTATTAAAGTTGTTAATCATGAACCTCAAAGATGTTGTATGGACCTAAAATTTTAAAACGTTTTTTGTGTAATTAAAAAATAAAATGATAAAATAATTGATACGTTAAATAAAAAAAATTTGAGTTGTCTTAGACCATTTGGAAGTTTTTTTTAACTCGGTCAAATTAAACATTAAATTTTAATTTATTTAAGTTCTTTAATATTTTGAACTTTAATTAAAATTGTTGGCTCATAAATAGTTTTTTTTTTATAATTTATTAAAGTTAATTAACACTAATAATTAAGTAGAGTCAATTACATAAATGGTCCTTTTGGTTTGATCAACATAAATATTTTTTATTATAAATGTATGAACCAGTATAAATAATTATAGAAAAAAAATTTCTTATTTATGAAACCTTTAAAAAATAATTTCTAAACATAAATGATTTTTTCGATTATAAATTTTGATTGGTTTACACTTTGATTATAATAAATTAAAATTAATTAAGACTATAAATATCTAAATCATTTATGAACCGACATAAATAATTAAAGAATTCTTTTCTATTTTATTATAGTTTATTAAATTTAAGTAACACTAAAAAATAATTTATTTAATTAAGAATAAAAAAGAGTTAAAAAATTAATTGTAGAAATAGTCCCTATAGGTTGCATCAAAATAAGGGTAATTTGGTCATATTAAAAAAGTTAATATGTTGAGGGAACAAAATTCCAAACAAACTATGAAAATAAGGACCGTTTCTGCAAAATTGAAAGTTTAGGGACCAATTCCAAATGTTAGGACAAACTACAGGGACTATTTTTGTAATTAATCCTATTTTTTAATTGATATCAATAGTAGCTGTTTTTTAATATTTTTTTAATTTTTTTATTTTTAACTTAATATATTAATTGATACAAATTGAGATTATATACAATATAATACTAAAATATATTATTGCAAATTAATATTTAAAAATTAAAAATAATAGATTGTATTTATCTTTTTTTAAATAATAATTATAATTATCATTTATTATTATATATATAGATATAGACGTGACGTTTGATGTTCTCTTTTATTATATATATATATATATATATATATATATATATATATATATATATATATATATATATATATATATATAGTACGTATTTGCTATCATGTTTTTTTTTTAATAGCCCAGGAATTTTTCAAATTGCAATCTATGATCTGCCCACCAAGTTGGTACATATTAAAACCAAAGCATATAGAAACGTATAAAATTCAAACTTTACACGAATCATGTTTATCAAAGCTCAAGCATCGTCACAATGAAATTCAAAACGCACAACCTAATATAAAATAAGATCTAAAACTAATGGTGGCTTTTGCTTGTACGTGAAATAAAATTCATAGTAATTGAATTTTAAATTAGTATATTCAAATCTTTTGATTAATTACGAGGATTTATTATGAAAAAAACCAACATGTTTTCGTATTTTTTACAT
The DNA here is from genome assembly GCA_020465985.1 of Centrapalus pauciflorus. Lineage (NCBI taxonomy): Eukaryota > Viridiplantae > Streptophyta > Magnoliopsida > Asterales > Asteraceae > Centrapalus > Centrapalus pauciflorus. Next base: position 75,191 of record JAANYP010005042.1, read on the forward strand.
TATAGTTCCTTCATGTTATTTTTTTTTTTCATAAAAGTCCTTAAGTTATTTTTCTCATTTTTGGTTTATTGAAAGTTGGACATTAGAACTTGATTTTTCAGTATTTAAAAACCCGGTTCACAAAATATAATCGGGGTCTAATGTCCAAATTTCACTAAACCAAAAAGAAAAAAAATAACTTGAAGTTTTTTTATAGGAAAAAATAACATGGAGGCGAAAACAGAAAAAACGTGAAAACATGTTGGTTTTTTTTCATAATATACCCTAATTATGATGATAAAAAAGTTAGATTTATTTACATTCCTTTAAAGTCTTTGTTTATAATATTTAATTTAAATAGAATTCAGATTTAATACAATCTGGCTAATGTTTGTTTGTTTATAATGTGTGTGTCTATGTATGTATATATAGGGAAGGATTTTTCTAAAAATTTTAGAACCATTTATGGCCATTACATCAAGAAGATATATATGGCTAAAATTGTCAAATGACAATTTTGTAATTATTTAGAATTCTGATATTGGAGAATTTTGAAAATATGTACTAAGTGTATTTTTGGAAAAAAAAAATATCTGTTTTTTCTCTTTCTCTGTCTTCCTTTTTTCATTTTCATTTTCTCTTTCTTTCAAGAGAATTGATTTTATAATAAAAATAGTTTTTTTATAAAAAAAATATTTTTTCTATATAGAAAATTATTTAACTACTAAAAATATTTAACATATTCTATATAGAAATATTATGTATCTATATAGAATGTTATATAATTCCATATATTTTTATGTAGATTAACATTACTATTCATAATCTATGTAAAATATTATGTTCGCTATACATTTCATATGTTTTATATACAAATAAATTAACTGGTACAACAATAACAATAAATGATATGTAAGATACATAGATACAACAATAACAAATAAACTGATAAACGTATTCAATGTATATTTATCATGTATTCTATGTAGAGTATAGTGTATTCTATGTAGATAAAACGATAACAAATTAACTGGGGAACATATTATATGTAGATTATCATGTATTTCATGTAAAATATCATGTATTTAATATGAATACAACGATAACAATTTACTAGTTCGACAATAACAATATTTTAAATAGATACAAACTAACTACAATCAATTCTGTATAGAATATTATGTATTCTATATAGATACAACAAAAAACAAATTACTACTACAACAATAAACAATATTCTACATAGATACATACTAGCTACAATCAATTATGTATAGAATACTATTTATTCAATATATAGTATCATATATCTATAAAGATACAAACCAAGTCTAGATAGTATACATAAAGACGCTGAAACATCAAAGTCACGCCTATTAGGAACCAGAACCTCTGATAAACCGATGAACGTAATCTATGTAAAATGTCAAGAATTCTATGTCGAGTATCGCGTAGAATGTCAAGTATCATATAATAAAGTATAGCAGATGAACTAAAACAAAAAAAAAAAAAAAGATTTCATGTAGACATGTTATCAAACTTTTTTAACAAAAAAAATTTATATAACTATTACATTCATTCTAGATCTAATATCTTACAAATAATCTTCATTTCTTCACGGTTGGACTTCCAAATCGTCATTTTTCTTGACCATCGAACTTCTAAAATCATGAGAGAGATATAAAGATGAGAAGAAAGAGATAATCAGGGGGCTGTTGTAGGCGGCGGCGATGGGCGATGGGTGACGGCGGTGGGTGCGGTAGCCGGATTATGGTTGGAGTGGTAGCTTGGAGTATTTAGAAAGTGAGAGAGAAAGGAAAAGAGGAGTCAGAACTTTTTTAGGGTTACAAATGAATGGATGGAATTTTTAAGGTTATAAATTGGATATATAAATTTTTATTTCTAAAACTGCCCTTTAGTTCTTAGGTTCTCACAGACATTCAGGTTCTTATAAGAACTCATATATATATATATATATATATATATATATATATATATATATATATATATATATATATATATATATATATATATATATATATATAATAAGGTATGGCAGCATACCACTCCCAAATGAGTGTACCAATCGAACCTCTCCCAAGCCGCTCGTTCAAGAAACAATAAAAGGACACGATCGTTTCATCAGTCAAGGTAAGACGGAATAAACAATTGACAATCGTTTTCAACTCCAACTCAATCTCCATATCCATCTCCATAATAATGTAACTGAACTCAATTTTTTTGAAACATTCATACAATAAATCTTCAACTAAACATCATCAACTTCCTAATTTTTGAAACATGATGATTTAATTAGTGCACCTAAGGTGTTCAATGAAATGATTGATTATTATGAATGGTCATTTTATAAGAATTGTGAATGGTCAAATAAGTGTTATGAATGATCAATAAGTGTTGAAGAATTATGAATAGTCAAATAGTTCTTGTGAATGACAAATAAGTGTAGAAGAATTGTAAATAGTCAAATAATTTTTGTGAATGATCAAATAAGTTTTGTGGATGATCAAATAAACGTTGAAGAATTGTGAATGATCAAATAATTCTTGTAAATGATCAAATAAGCGTTGTGAATGATCAATTGATTGTTGTGAATGATCATTTTATAAGTATTGTGAATTATCAAATAAGTATTGTGAATGCTCAAATAATTCTTCTGAATGATCAAATAAGTGTTGTGAATGATCAAATAATCGTTAAAAATTTATGAATGGTCAAATAATTCTTGTGAATAATCAAATAAGTGTAGAAGAATTATAAATAGTCAAATAATTCTTGTGAATTATCAATTAAGTGTTGTGAATGATCATTTTATGAGTATTGTGAATGATCAAAAAAGTATTGTGAATGATCAAATAATTCTTATAAATGGTCAAATAAGTGTAGAATAATTAAAAATAGTCAAATAACTCATTTGAATGATCAAATAATTATTATGAATAATCAAATAAGTGTTGTGAATGATCAAATAAGTATCCAAGAATTGTAAATAATCAAATAATTCTAGAATAATCAAATTGTGAATGGTCAATTAAGTGTTGTGAATGATCATTTTATAACTGTTGTGAATGATCCTTTTATAAGTGTTGTGAATGATTGTTGTTATTACGAAAATACTGTTGCAGCTCAAAAAAAGGGACGTGCCTGATTTTTTCCTCTTTTGATCACAACCCTTTTTTAATCTTGTGGATTTGGAAGGGTACCCTTGGTATATAAAAAATAATTTTAAATTTTTTTTCTCATAACTATGTTTAATTTAATGTTATACGCATGATATATGAATATCACATACATTCACACTTTCTGTGTCCTTAAAAATTCTGTGAATGCTCAATACATATTTATGTGTGTTAGTATATGGTGTGTAAAGATGACATTACTACTGCATCATGGCTGATTTCATAAAACACTTGAGGGTCACAACGATGAGCACAACTGAGCAGATGCAATTAAACTATTAAATAAATAATATTGGATATTGTTTATGACACGAAATGATAATTGAGATTAAATTAATGGATGATTAATTATATCTCAAAGTACGGGGACTAAAAGTGCAATATTAGATATTGTAGTGATTTAATTGTCATTAGATGATAATTAAATAATAATTATCTAGTCTTTTATTTATTATTGGATATTAAATAAAAGACTGATTTATTTGAATTAGTATTATCATCTATTATTAGATAATTGGATGGATAATTATAAACAAATAAATAAAAGATAATTATAAATAATTATCTAGTCATTTATATATTATTAGATAATGTATAAAAGATTAATATTATTTAAAGAGTATATAATTATACAGATAATTATATAAGGTTTAAATAATAAAGATAATTATTAAGATATATATTATATTTATATATTAAAGTTTTAATTAATATATATAAGAATTTGGTTCCACAGCGTCCCCTCCAAAATCCAGCGTATCCAACGTACCAAGGGTATTTTCGTAATTGCAGCGACCATTCACATTGCTTAAATTCATCATTCACATTATATGATCATTCACATTAGTCAATTGATCATTCACATTACTTAATTGATCATTCACAACACTTATTTAACTATTTATACTTCTTGTACACTTATTTGATCATTCACATTACTTAATTAACCATTCACATTACGTAATTGATCATTCACATTACTTAAATGATCATTCACATTACTTAATTAATCATTCACATTACTTAATTGACCATTCACATTACTTAAATACATTTAACATTGATGGTATGTAGAAGATGAAGTCTAACATTGCTGTTCTCGTCATTCATCAAATGTGAATGGACATTTACCTAATGTGAATGACCATTCACATTAGAAGATTGATCATTCACAAAACGTAGTTGACAATTAACAGGACTAATATAAGGTGCTGATTTTATTTAACCAATGTGAATGGTGAAATTTACTAATGTGAATGGCCATTCACATTAGCTGAATGATCATTCACATTGGTTGATGTTATTAATGTTTGATAGATTTGAGAATTTGAGCGTTACATGAATGACCATTGTAACTGTTTGTCATTAATCTTGTTACTGTTTGTTAGTAGTTGACGATGCACAGCATACATGCTGTGCTGATATGGTACAACCAATGTGAATGGTAAATTTCCTAATGTGAATGGCCATTCACATTAGCTGAATGATCATTCACATTGGTTGATGTTATTAATGTTTGATAGATTTGAGAATTTGAGCGTTACATGAATGACCATTGTAACTGTTTGTCATTAATCTTGTTACTGTTTGTTAGTAGTTGACGATGCACAGCATACATGCTGTGCTGATATGGTACAACCAATGTGAATGGTAAATTTCCTAATGTGAATGGCCATTCACATTAGCTGAATGATCATTCACATTGGTTGATGTTATTAATGTTTGATAGATTTGAGAATTTGAGCGTTACATGAATGATCATTGTTACTGTTTGTCATTAATCTTGTTACTGTTTGTTAGTAGTTGGCAATGCTCAGATTCACATGTTGTGCTGATATTATTTTACCAATGTGAATGATCAAATAAGCAATGTGAATGATCATTTAAGTAAGGTGAATGATCAATTAAGTAATGTGAATGATCATTTAAGTAACGTAAATGGTTAATTAAGTAATGTGAATGATCATTTATGTAATGTGAATGATCATTTAAGTAATGTGAATGGTCAATTAAGTAATGTGAATGATCAATTAAGTAATATGAATGATCAATTAGTCAAATAATTATTGTGAATGATCAAATAAGTGTAAAAGAATTGTAAATAGTCAAATAATTCTTGTGAATGATCAAATAAGTGTTGTGATTGAATAATTAAGTAATGTGAATAATCAATTAACTAATGTGAATGATCAATTAATGTGAATGATGAATTAAGTAATGTGAATGGTCGCTGTAATTACGAAAATACCCTTCCAGCCAAAAAAAAGGGGGGGACCGCGCATGGAAAGCATTTTTTGATCACAACCATTGATTTATTTAATCTTGTGGCTTTGGATGGGTACCCTTGGTACACTGGATTTTTGAAGGGACTCTTTTGAACCTAAATCATATATATAATATATATATATACACGGCCCCTAATTGGTTTTTGATGACCCACCGCGCGCGCGCACACACAAAAGATGTGTGTCGTGCGCTACGGCCGTACGAACCAAATACGCAATTGAGTGTTTGGTTTTCCCGTTCTTCGTGTGTTTGATTGCATATCTGGCGCCGCTCGATTGTGTCATCACCGGTGGATACCGAAAGCGTCTCATTCGTGTATTCTTGTCACAGAATACAAAGGTACGAATTTTTTATTGCTTTCTCGTTTACTTGTCTTATGTATACTTGATGATCCGTGTACGGAATTCGTAATTTTTTTTAAAAAAAACTTCCGTTGTGCGTTAATATGATTAATGTTTATGTTTTACGAAAAACCATATGAATTCCCAACAGTGGTATCAGAGCCAAGTCAAGTAACATAATGATAGTATTATTGATTTAAAGGTTAAAAATAATAGATTGTATTTATCTTTTTTTAAATAATAATTATAATTAATCATTTATTATTATATATATAGATATAGACGTGACGTTTGATGTTCTCTTTTATTATGTATATATAGTACGTATTTGCTATCATGTTTTTTTTTTAATAGCCCAAGAATTTTTCAAATTGCAAACTATGATCTGCCCACCAAGTTGGTACATATTAAAACCAAAGCATATAGAAACGTATAAAATTCAAACTTTACACGAATCATGTTTATCAAAGCTCAAACATCGTCACAATGAAATTCAAAACGCACAACCTAATATAAAATAAGATCTAAAACTAATGGTGGCTTTTGCTTGTACGTGAAATAAAATTCATAGTAATTGAATTTTAAATTAGTATATTCAAATCTTTTGATTAATTACGAGGATTTATTATGAAAAAAACCAACATGTTTTCGTATTTTTTACATTTTAGTTCCTTCATGTTATTTTTTTTTCATAAAAGTCCTTAAGTTATTTTTCTCATTTTTGGTTTATTGAAAGTTGGACATTAGAACTTGATTTTTCAGTATTTAAAAACCCGGTTCACAAAATATAATCGGGGTCTAATGTCCAAATTTCACTAAACCAAAAAGAAAAAAAATAACTTGAAGTTTTTTATAGGAAAAAATAACATGGAGGCGAAAACAGAAAAAACGTGAAAACATGTTGGTTTTTTTTCATAATATACCCTAATTATGATGATAAAAAAGTTAGTTTTATTTACATTCCTTTAAAGTCTTTGTTTATAATATTTAATTTAAATAGAATTCAGATTTAATACAATCTGGCTAATGTTTGTTTGTTTATAATGTGTGTGTCTATGTATGTATATATAGGGAAGGATTTTTCTAAAAATTTTAGAACCATTTATGGCCATTACATCAAGAAGATATATATGGCTAAAATTGTCAAATGACAATTTTGTAATTATTTAGAATTCTGATATTGGAGAATTTTGAAAATATGTACAAAGTGTATTTTTGGAAAAAAAAAAATATCTGTTTTTTCTCTTTCTCTGTCTTCCTTTTTTCATTTTCATTTTCTCTTTCTTTCAAGAGAATTGATTTTATAATAAAAAAAGTTTTTTTATAAAAAAAATATTTTTTCTATATAGAAAATTATTTAACTGCTAAAAATATTTAACATATTCTATATAGAAATATTATGTATCTATATAGAATGTTATATAATTCTATATATTTTTATGTAGATTAACATTACTATTCATAATCTATGTAAAATATTATGTTCGCTATACATTTCATATGTTTTATATACAAATAAATTAACTGGTACAACAATAACAATAAATGATATGTAAGATACATAGATACAACAATAACAAATAAACTGATAAACGTATTCAATGTATATTTATCATGTATTCTATGTAGAGTATAGTGTATTCTATGTAGATAAAACGATAACAAATTAACTGGGGAACATATTATATGTAGATTATCATGTATTTCATGTAAAATATCATGTATTTAATATGAATACAACGATAACAATTTACTAGTTCGACAATAACAATATTTTAAATAGATACAAACTAACTACAATCAATTCTGTATAGAATATTATGTATTCTATATAGATACAACAAAAAACAAATTACTACTACAACAATAAACAATATTCTACATAGATACATACTAGCTACAATCAATTATGTATAGAATACTATTTATTCAATATATAGTATCATATATCTATAAAGATACAAACCAAGTCTAGATAGTATACATAAAGACGCTGAAACATCAAAGTCACGCCTATTAGGAACCAGAACCTCTGATAAACCGATGAACGTAATCTATGTAAAATGTCAAGAATTCTATGTCGAGTATCGCGTAGAATGTCAAGTATCATATAATAAAGTATAGCAGATGAACTAAAACAAAAAAAAAAAAAAATTTCATTTAGACATGTTATCAAACTTTTTTAACAAAAAAAATTCATATAACTATTACATTCATTCTAGATCTAATATCTTACAAATAACCTTCATTTCTTCACGGTTGGACTTCCAAATCGTCATTTTTCTTGACCATCGAACTTCCAAAATCATGAGAGAGATATAAAGATGAGAAGAAAGAGATTCAGGGGGCTGTTGTAGGCGGCGGCGATGGGCGATGGGTGACGGCGGTGGGTGCGGTAGCCGGATTATGGTTGGAGTGGTAGCTTGGAGTATTTAGAAAGTGAGAGAGAAAGGAAAAGAGGAGTCAGAACTTTTTTAGGGTTACAAATGAATGGATGGAATTTTTATGGTTATAAATTGGATATATAAATTTTTATTTCTAAAACTGCCCTTTAGTTCTTAGGTTCTCACAGACATTCAGGTTCTTAGAAGAACTCATATATATATATATATATATATATATATATATATATATATATATATATATATATATATATATATATATATATATATATATATATATATATATATATATGGTATGGCAGCATACCACTCCCAAATGAGTGTACCAATCGAACCTCTCCCAAGCCGCTCGTTCAAGAAACAATAAAAGGACACGATCGTTTTATCAGTCAAGGTAAGACGGAATAAACAATTGACAATCGTTTTCAACTCCAACTCAATCTCCATATCCATCTCTATAATAATGTAACTGAACTCAATTTTTTTGAAACATTCATACAATAAATCTTCAACTAAACATCATCAACTTCCTAATTTTTGAAACATGATGATTTAATTAGTGCACCTAAGGTGTTCAATGAAATGATTGATTATTATGAATGGTCATTTTATAAGAATTGTGAATGGTCAAATAAGTGTTCTGAATGATCAATAAGTGTTGAAGAATTATGAATAGTCAAATAGTTCTTGTGAATGACAAATAAGTGTAGAAGAATTGTAAATAGTCAAATAATTTTTGTGAATGATCAAATAAGTTTTGTGGATGATCAAATAAACGTTGAAGAATTGTGAATGATCAAATAATTCTTGTAAATGATCAAATAAGCGTTGTGAATGATCAATTGATTGTTGTGGATGATCATTTTATAAGTATTGTGAATTATCAAATAAGTATTGTGAATGCTCAAATAATTCTTGTGAATGATCAAATAAGTGTTGTGAATGATCAAATAATCGTTAAAAATTTATGAATGGTCAAATAATTCTTGTGAATAATCAAATAAGTGTAGAAGAATTATAAATAGTCAAATAATTCTTGTGAATTATCAATTAAGTGTTGTGAATGATCATTTTATGAGTATTGTGAATGATCAAAAAAGTATTGTGAATGATCAAATAATTCTTATAAATGGTCAAATAAGTGTAGAATAATTAAAAATAGTCAAATAACTCATTTGAATGATCAAATAATTATTATGAATAATCAAATAAGTGTTGTGAATGATCAAATAAGTATCCAAGAATTGTAAATAATCAAATAATTCTAGAATAATCAAATTGTGAATGGTCAATTAAGTGTTGTGAATGATCATTTTATAACTGTTGTGAATGATCCTTTTATAAGTGTTGTGAATGATTGTTGTTATTACGAAAATACTGTTGCAGCTCAAAAAAAGGGACGTGCCTGATTTTTTCCTCTTTTGATCACAACCCTTTTTTAATCTTGTGGATTTGGAAGGGTACCCTTGGTATATAAAAAATAATTTTAAATTTTTTTTCTCATAACCATGTTTAATTTAATGTTATACGCATGATATATGAATATCACATACATTCACACTTTCTGTGTCCTTAAAAATTCTGTGAATGCTCAATACATATTTATGTGTGTTAGTATATAGTGTGTAAAGATGACATTACTACTGCATCATGGCTGATTTCATAAAACACTTGAGGGTCACAACGATGAGCACAACTGAGCAGATGCAATTAAACTATTAAATAAATAATATTGGATATTGTTTATGACACGAAATGATAATTGAGATTAAATTAATGGATAATTAATTATATCTCAAAGTACGGGGACTAAAAGTGCAATATTAGATATTGTAGTGATGTAATTGTCATTAGATGATAATTAAATAATAATTATCTAGTCTTTTATTTATTATTGGATATTAAATAAAAGACTGATTTATTTGAATTAGTATTATCATCTATTATTAGATAATTGGATGGATAATTATAAACAAATAAATAAAAGATAGAGTTAATTACAAAAATGGTCCCTGTGGTTTGTTCTAAATTTTGGATTTGGACCCTAAACTTTTAATTTTGCAGAAACGGTCCTTATTTTCATAGTTTGTTTGCAATTTTGGTCCCTCAACCTATTAACTTTTCTAATATGACCAAATTACCCTTATTTTGATGCAAACTATAGGGACCATTTCTATAATTAGTTTTTTAACTCTTTTTTATTCTTAATTAAATATTTTATTTTTTGGTGTTACTTCAATTTAATAAACTATAAAAAATAAGAGTATTTAATTATTTATGTTGGTTCATAAATGATTAGATATTTTTAGTCTTAATTAGTTTTAATTTACTATAATCAAAGTGTAAACCAATCAAAATTTATAATCGAAAAAATCATTTATGTTTAGAAACTATTTTCTAGAGGTTTCGTATATAAAATATTATAAAAATATTTGACTCTATAATTATTTATGTTGGTTCATAAATTTATAATAAAAATATCTTTGTTGGTCAAATATATTTTACTTTGTTCTTAAATAAAATCGGCCAAAGATTTTATTTTATAATCTGTAACATTTGTATCAAAGCAAGGTGATAATGATTAATGGTAAAGTGATATATCTAAATGGTTTAAAATTTTAAGGTGTCGATTTAATCGGATTAAAATGAAAAGTCAAATTGAAAGACGAAAAAATATTAAAAACCTATTTATATTTCTCGAATTTTATGTAAAGGTCTGACAAACCAAAGTTTGATTATTAAAGTTGTTAGTCATGAATCTCAAAGATGTTATATGGACTAAAATTTTAAATCGTTTTTGGTGTAATTAAAAATTAAAATGATAAAATAATTGATACGTTAAAAAAAAATTTAAGTTGTCTTAGACCATTTGCAAGTTTTTTTTAACTCGGTCAAATTAAACGTTAAATTTTTATTTATTTAAGTCTTTAATATTTTTAACTTTAACTAAATTGTTGGCTCATAAATAATTTTTTATAATTTTATTAAAGTTATATAACACTAAAAATAAAGTAGAGTCAATTACATAAATGGTCTTTGTGGTTTGATCAACATAAATATTTTTTATTATAAATGTATGAACCAATATAAATATTTATAGAGAAAAATTTCTTATTTATGAAGCATTTAAAAAATAATTTCTAAACATAAATGATTTTTTCGATTATAAATTTTGATTGGTTTACACTTTGATTATAGTAAATTAAAATTAATTAAGACTAAAAATATCTAAATCATTTATGAACCAACATAAATGTTTAAATAATTCTTTTCTATTTTTTATAGTTTATTAAATTTAAATAACACTAAAAAATAATTTATTTAATTAAGAATAAAGAAGAGTTAAAAAATTAATTGTAGAAATGGTCCCTATAGTTTGCATCAAAATAAGGGTAATTTGGTCATATTAGAAAAGTTAATAGGTTGAGGGACCAAAATTGCAAACAAACTATGAAAATAAGGACCGTTTCCGCAAAATTGAAAGTTCAGGGACCAAATCCAAAATTTAGGACAAACCACAAGGATCATTTTTGTAATTAACTCTAAAAGATAATTATAAATAATTATCTAGTCATTTATATATTATTAGATAATGTATAAAAGATTAATATTATTTAAAGAGTATATAATTATAGAGATAATTATATAAGGTTTAAATAATAATGATAATTATTAAGATATATATTATATTTATATATTAAAGTTTTAATTAATATATATAATATATATATACACGGCCCAAAAATATGTATATATAGTGATATATATATGTATATGAAACATAAGGGTGACCAAATTGGTTTTTGATGACCCACCGCGCGCGCACACAAACAAAAGGTGTGTGTCGTGCGCTACGGCCGTACGAACCAAATACACAATTGAGTGTTTGGTTTTCCCGTTCTTCGTGTGTTTGATTGCGTATCTGGCGCCGCTCGATCGTGTCATCACCGGTGGATACCGAAAGCGTCTCATTCGTGTATTCTTGTCACAGAATACAAATGTACGAATTTTTTATTGCTTTCTCGTTTACTTGTCTTATCTATACTTGATGATCCGTGTACGGAATTCGTAATTTTTTTTTAAAAAAAACTTCCGTTGTGCGTTAATATGATTAATGTTTATGTTTTAAGAAAAACCATATGAATTCCCAACAGTGGTATCAGAGCCAAGTCAAGTAACATAATGATAGTATTATTCGAGTATTTATGTCTAACGATCTTAAAGTTTTGATTTTTAATAATTAAAATTGTTTAAACGGTCGAAATCAATAATTAAAATGTTTAAGATTTTGATTTGGCTTGGAGAAAATCGACCAAAGGTTTTGGAAACCTTATGGTGATTCTCGGCCAACCTTGGAGTTCCTCGGAACTCGGGATTTTGAAACCTTAGTTCGTTTTATTTAGTTGATGTTTGATTGTTTAAAAGTGTTAATTGATTAAAAGTTGGAAAATTAAACGTTTCGGTTCACGAAATCAAACCTAGAGATTTCGGCCATGGGTTGAGACCCATGACCTCTCGGTTGTGATGTGGTAACCGAGGTGATGGATTATTTGTTCCGTCGTGTCGTTTAATGCACTGTTAAACTCGAACGATTAAATTAAATGCGTTAAAGTCGAATTAATAAATCAAAAGTGTTTGGTTATTAATATTTAAACATTTGTGACAAAATATATGTTAATATGTTTTCGATTTTATAAAATTAAAGTGGAGACTTTATCAGTTTTTTATAATATTCACAAATCGGTTTAGATATTATTCGATTCGATAATTAAACGATTAATTGGAATATGGAAATCGAAGTAATCAAAGTGAGTTGATTAATGACTTCGATTAATTTCAGCCGTCAAAGGGTTTAATACCCTACTCGTTTTCAGTTCATATGGGTTATTGAACCCGAGTATGAGTCGGTTAACTAAGTTGGTTCGTTTCCGTTTTCCAGTAATTCGTCGTTTAAATTAAATCGGTTTTAATTAAAAAAATTAAGTTTTAATGTTGAAATTAAAATTAATGGTAATTTTAATTTATAAACTAGATTTAATTTATGCATTTAATATTTAGTTCCATAAAATGCATTATTAAATTAAAGAGAGTTTAATTTAAGGATTCTTTTTTCAAATTGATGAAATCGTGACTTTGAGTTTCATGCTTGGTCATGGTTTAATGTTTTGAGATTTGATCTCGACATTAATGTATTTGGTAGAAATCGTTTAAAACCATAAAGAAAAGTTTTTGGTGTTATTTAAAGATGATCAAATTTTGGTAAATTGTTTATTAAGAAATTTGACATTTTAAATAAAGTTTAGTTATTTATTTTGAAACGTGTTTCAATTAAATAATAGTTGATTGATAATTATTTAAAGGCAGTTTAAATTATATATCAATATTATTTGAAAATAAAACTATATTTATTAAAGGTTGTTTAATAAAAAGTTTCTTAAAATAGTAAGTTTAAGTTTCAAAGGTGTTTGAATTGTTAATTGAATATTTTAAGAAAAATATAGTTATGAATCCAAAGATAATGCAAAGATGGAATTAAATTTGAAATTTTTCGGGAAAAAAAGTTTCTAATTATGGAAAGTGTTCCTAAATTTTGAGTTTACGAACCGTATTTAATTTAAGAACGATATTGGACATGATTACTTCAATTAATGGTAGATCAATTGGTCTTGGAATTATTTTCATGGTGAGATGAAAATGAATTCTGGATTATTAATATGCTTTACTGCTTTATTTATGTTTGTGACATAGCCGAGCCTTGAGACCCCTTGTTTGTGATGGTTGGTTGTTTAATCTCAATGTTTGATATTTTTTATTATTGGTTATTTTTGGGAAGGCTTACGTGCCATTGGAATCCTGGGTTTTATGATGTAATCTGTAATAGGTTAGAAAATAGGCTAATGTATTTAGATTAAAATTATGTAAAAAGAAATCAATTGGTCTTGGATATTCGACATGATTACTTCAATTAATGGTAGATCAATTGGTCTTGGAATTATTTTCATGGCGAGATGAAAATGAATTCTGGATTATTAATATGCTTTACTGCTTTATTTATGTTTGTGACATAGCCGAGCCTTGAGACCCCTTGTTTGTGATGGTTGGTTGTTTAATCTCAATGTTTGATATTTTTTATTATTGGTTATTTTTGGGAAGGCTTACGTGCCATTGGAATCCTGGGTTTTATGATGTAATCTGTAATAGGTTAGAAAATAGGCTAATGTATTTAGATTAAAATTATGTAAAAAGAAATCTTGGAGAAGATGTCCATCAAGAAGGAGGTCATTCATCAAGGACGCTCGGTGACATTATCGGATGCTGAGGCTAGTGGGAGCTGAAAGAGTTCAACCTTCTTGCCTTGTGTGTTGATTTTGTCCCTTAGGTTTTGACCTAATTGGTTTGTCCGTATGGCTCTCGGAAACCAATTTAGTTTCAGCAAGGCTATGTCACCATGTGATTGTATGTTTTATTTCTTTATGCTTTATTTATATCTGCGTGGTTGTGGTGACGAAGTAGATAAATAAAAGAAATCAAAACTACAATCATTTTTGATGAAAATTAAAGTATTTAAAAGGAAGTTTAAATTGGAAACTTTAATTATTTTGTCAGGTGTTAGATATGACATTTTTATGAAATTAGTTTTTCAAATAAAAGGAGATTTATTTTTAAAATGTCATATGATCAAAGAGTTGAAATTCTTAAAACTGGTACATTAACTGGATTGTTTACCAGAATAGGTGGTGTCTAGGACAGTCTTGCTCGGGCTGTGGAATTTCCGAAAGGTTTAGAACCTAAAGGCACCTGCCCACGGACTAACCTGACTGACCACTAGTTCTTGGTAAGAGACTGGTTATAAACCCAAATTAAAAATCTGACACAGCACACCGTCCATATAGTGGCACTCACGGTGACCGGTCGTCGTAAGTAGGTTCAGCCTTCGTTGGGTGCTTACGCCGCAAACTCGGAGAGCTGTGAGGTAAGCACTGCGGATCCTAAGTGAGACTTGGGCCAGTGACTTGCAGTTGTTATATGGTGTGTGTCAGTGGTGGTTCCTCAGTAAGACTGTTGCCCAAGGTGTGGATGAGATTAAACATGATCAATTTAAGAAATTGAAAATCTCATAAGATCTAAGAGTTGCAAAGGGGTTGTAATTGGTAATAAGTTGTCTGCCTGAGTAGCTTATTCATGTAGGTTCAGCCTTCGTTGGGTGCATGAATAAGTAAAATGGTTCTTAGGATTAATAAATCATTTTCTAAATTTTGGGTTATTGATTTATTAATGGTTAATCAAATACTGATTTTTGAAAAATTGTTTAAGATGGTTGAAAAAGACAGAGGTAGAAGCGGTTTAATAATAACAATGACAATAATAGTAATAACAACAATGATAACGTCAAATATCCTTTTCCCACTTGAAAATCCTCCCCAAAAGCACATGTTGCTACTTTGAGGTCCGTTTGGGATATGGAGAACTCAAAAGAGGCAACTTCCTGAACTGGGAGTAAAATCTGACAAATGTTCTGAGTACAGGGTGAAAGTCGTATATTCTGGAAAAGGGCACCAGAACTTGCTCCTGCAGAGACTGCTACAGTTGAGGAGAGAAATCTCCACAAGAAGCACTCTGAGGATTCGGTCAATGTTGTCTGTCTAATGCTAGCGACCATGACATCTGAGCTGCGGACTAGCCTTATGGACGTCTCAGCTTAACAGATGTATCGCCAGCTAAAGGATATGTTCCAGACTCAGGCTCGGACTGAGAAAGATATATGACAAGGGCTCTGAGCTCCTGCAGAATGGCAGAAGGAACAACTGTTAGATCCCATGCGCTGAAGATGAAAGGTTATGTGGATCATCTTAGCAGACTTGGGTTACCCGTGACACAGGACATGACCATAGATCTAATTCTCAATTCCTTATTGAAGGAATTTTAGCAATTTGTAATTTGTTACAATATGCACGGAGAAGATGATCAGTGGGCTGCATCGGATGCTATAGACTGCTGAGAGAATATAGGGAATGAGACGGAAAGGAAAGTAAGTTTCCAAGCCGGAGGTTAAAGCTAACAAGTAGCTAAAACCTAGAACCAGAGAAGTCAAATCCAAGGATGACAAATTCTTTGAGTGCTATGAAACTGGGCACTGGGATAGGAATTGTCCCAAGTACTTGGAAACGGTCAAGGTTGACCGCATTGAGACTTCGTGTATCTGAATCAGTCACTTCTATTGTTCTTGGATATGTGATACCCAATTGAACAAAGTTTCATGCATAATGTCTGCAATGACTAAAATGAAGTGAAAAGAGATGACAGATTCAGTGGGAGCATAGAGACATCTTAGAGAATACTCTGCTGGACACTATTTTCATGTCATCAATAGCTTATCATGGTGTAGTATACAATGATTGAATTTCTTGCAAGTATTTTTGGGATAAATAAAGAATTTTTGGAGTTAAAAAATTTGTTGCTTGAAATTCCTATTGTTTAAGATTACTAAACCATGATTATAGACTATTGATTCAAATGGAGCTTGAATAGTAACTTGTCAATGGAGATTGGACAAGCTAGTAGTCATATTCAGATAAAAAGGGTTACCATGTTGTTGTGTAAATTGTTCAAGTGTTCAAATGCAGTTTCATTGAACTTGTTAATTCTTGAAAGTTAGTTCAAGAGATTATATGAGTTGGATAGTCATCTGTGATTATATAGAAACTAATAAAATGCAGAATTAAATGTAAAGGAGTTACATGGAGGTTAATTCACTTCACTTATCAGAAATCATTAGACTTGAGAAGTCAGAATTGTTTAGACAAGAAGTGATCGCATTTTATAAAATTACATGTGAAATGTATACAACTTGTGTGATGGTTAGTCAAGTAGTAGCCTTTGACTTGTTTAAACACTCGTCGGCAACCTTGACGGAATACTACAACAAAATGTTGTCGATAACCAGGTTCTGGTGGTTATGGATACATATCACAAATGTTGAACACAATGTTATTAAAGATATTTTGTTAAGATATAGATAAACCGCATACTGTCTATTCAAGACTAAACATCTAAACGTATCACTAGTAGCAATTAATCGGAATTGCTAGAGCTCCTAAATTTTAATCCTGGTGTCTTTATGAGTGATTTACCAGTTCCTCTAAAGATAATGGATATAAATTTGTATGGAGATTCAGATTGGATCTGAATAATATTACAAGAGGTTGTAATAAAGAACTAGTGTAATTTTTCAAAGATAAACGGTAATGGAAGTTAAGTCAGTTAACTAGAGAACACTCCCACTAAGATCATGTCTGAAATTAATTTTTCGAAAGATCGTGTTACCGTTACATTTGATAAAGGAACAGTAGCATTAAATTGATGGAAATCATGTTGTGTTTATTGAGATAAAGGAGATCAACATGATATCTTTAATGTCGTTCAATTTTGCATGTTTTAGAAATCCAAGAATAAAATTGAAGATATTCTAAAATTATTCCTTAGCTGCTTATTGTCGTGGGAACCACAACGAGTATAAAAAGGCTACTGTGGTTTTTGGTTGATATTCATGGGTTATGAATATAGCAAAGGTTGGATCAAATTCACAGGTTTTTGTTGCGAACAAATATTGGAACGACCCACCGATTGAGACCACTTTGTGGATCATAGTCATGAGTCATCTCAAAAAGGTAATCCTTAGTACCTGAGATGTCTACGTACTTTAGTGCGGGTGCTGCTGTACATTTGGCCTAACCTAACGTCATCCGTAACTGGGTGATCATAACGGTTCGAGGCTGGTTGCAGTGGGAGTCGTGCTGGAGGCCTATATAGTCAAGATGAGATTTGCACCTTCTTTTAACTAAGAAGAGACATTTTTGGGCCCCTCAGCGATCGATACTGACAGAAATGCATGGCCATGCTCGGACAGAACTGATGTGTTCTACTCTGTCTGTTATAGTTCAGTATGAGATCAGGGAGTCGAGAAACATAATCGTGACTGCTACGGTTGATCTAATCCATGCCTAGCTATCACATTGAAATATCGCGATGCATGGGATATAACCTAAGTTTCTTTTTGGAAGGATGTTTCAACAAGAATGCCCGAATGGGAGTGAGAGTTTTTATGACCTTGGTTGCCTAAAGTGTCTAGCCATGACCTCCTTTAGGCGCATGCTGCAGGACAGTATGTCGTCTTACACAAGTGGGAGTATGTTAGTATATGGTGTGTAAAGATGAAATTACTACTGCATCATGACTGATTTAATAAAACACTTGAGGGTCACACCGATGAGCACAACTGAGCAGATGCAATTAAACTATTAAATAAATAATATTGGATATTGTTTATGATACAAAATGATAATTGAGATTAAATTAATGGATGATTAATTATATCTCAAAGTACGGGGACTAAAAGTGCAATATTAGATATTGTAGTGATTTAATTGTCATTAGATGATAATTAAATAATAATTATCTAGTCTTTTATTTATTATTGGATATTAAATAAAAGACTGATTTATTTGAATTAGTATTATCATCTATTATTAGATAATTGGATGGATAATTAACAAATAAATAAAAGATAATTATAAATAATTATCTAGTCATTTATATAATATTAGATAATGTATAAAAGATTAATATTATTTAAAGAGTATATAATTATATAGATAATTATATAAGGTTTAAAGAATAAAGATAATTATTAAGATATATATTATATTTATATATTAAAGTTTTAATTAATATATATAATATATATATACACGGCCCAAAAATATATATATATATATGAAACATAAGGGTGGCCTAATTGGTTTTTGATGACCCACGGCGCACACACACACAAAAGGTGTGTGTGGTGCGCTACGGCCGTACGAACCAAATACGCAATTGAGCGTTTGGTTTTCCCGTTCTTCGTGTGTTTGATTGCATATCTGGCGCCGCTCGATCGTGTCATCACCGGTGGATACCGAAAGCGTCTCATTCGTGTATTCTTGTCACAGAATACAAAGGTACGAATTTTTTATTGCTTTCTCGTTTACTTGTTTTATGTATACTTGATGATCCGTGTACGGAATTCGTAATTTTTTTTTAAAAAAGCTTCCGTTGTGCGTTAATATGATTAATGTTTATGTTTTACGAAAAACCATATGAATTCCCAACAATGTGAATGGTCATTCACACCATTGACATGGTGTGAAATGACCATTCACATGATCTTTTTTTACTGATTTACAAGATTTATGATTTTGTTTCTTTTGAAAAAAAAGTTTTATGATGTTTTCTTATACATGTCTATTAAAAAAATATATATGTGAATGGTCATTCACATTAGGGTGGGCAGGACAGCGTGGGCAGGCTGTGCAGTTCTGTTTTCCACTTTGTCTTCGACTTGTAAACTGATCTTGTAGCAAAAAACAATACATGAGGACTTGGGAACATATTGCATAAAGTGTTTAACCTGTTCACAAAGAACAGAACACTTGTAAACTGTCCAAGCTGCTCAACAGAATAGAGCAGCGTGGACAGTTTATGTCCAGCCTGTTCAGCAGACAGAACAGCTTGGACAACTGCCTTTGTTGCAACGAATGCAACATTGTAAACAGCTTAGGGCTGATATTACAAATCATTTTCAGGTTTCAATAAGGCATATAACAGGCCTTAAATTCAACCTTCAAATGCATCAACAGGTTTGATTAAAAATCTCCCCCTCAGATGTACAGCAGGTTTGATTGAGGCCTTTTTGTGCCTAACAATCTCCCCCTATTTGCAATAATCAGTCTAAGCTGACTTAATCAATAATCACTATGTAGTTTTACATTACATTTGCTGAAATAAAATTACAACATCAAGGTAAAGTAAAAGATCAGTTTATATACATACTGATTTTGATTATAGATATCAACACATGCTTTTACAAGAGTACAACTAATGTACTAATGTATATTACAACTGATGTAAATAAGTAAAGTTACAACATATGTAACAGAGTACAACTAATGTACAGGATAATTCAACACTTTGGGCTGTTGATTTTGGGAGCAGATAATGGCAAGCCTGTCCAACAGATGGACAGCTTCCATTCTTCACCTACCCTGATGGTAGATGGACTTTACTCCAGTGGAGGTGGTCCTTCAAACATCTTTTCAAGCTCATCCCTTGTTTCCTCCAAATCTTGGATTTCAACTCTGAGGATCATAAACTTGGGATCTTGAAGTTCACCTCTTTCATAAAAGCCTCTGAGCTGATCCCAGACGGCTGCTCTCCACCTGCTTGATTGCCTGAATGAAGCTGCAAGTCTGAAGGCTGCAAGCTGTCTCAGATCCATCTTGTATAGATCTGATGCTCTCAGAAAGCATTTCTGTTGTGTTAAGGGATCTACAAAAAATGCCCCCAACTCAGGTTCTTCAATTATCTTGCCTTCTTCAAACTCTACTCTACTAGGCAGGCTGTAGTCAATTCCTTTCATCTCAAGGGCATAATCACCCTGTTCAATTAAGGTAAGGAGTTGCTCCATCTCAGAATCTTTCCTTGTCCTCCCGGCCTTTATTTTGGGGTATGTCACAGAGACACCCTCACTTACTTCTTTTGAGATAAGGCCAAGATCTTGCACTCTCTCCATCAGCTTCTTAATATATGCCCTGATAGTCTTAGCCGTTTCTGACTTAGACTGACTCAGGCAACTGCCAGCTCAACCCATTCCCTGTACCCCATCTGTGCAACATCAGTGTAGTCATAAGTTTCCAGTTCTGGGCCTGTTGCACCCATTCTGGTTATCTACAGTTTCCACTGTTTGCCTTTTCTTGCTATGGGGACAGCCTTGACAATTGCTTCTTTGGCAAGCCTTCTATCAGCAACATCCTGAAACTTTTTCCTTGCCAAGTTGTCAAAATGGAACTGGGCCCTTGCAGAGGATGCTTGTTTTGGTTTGGTCACTGAGACCAGAGCACCCTTAACTTGTTCACCTTCCTTTTCACCTGCTGATTCCTTAGCAGCTTCCATCAGTTTCTTTTGCACATCCAAAGAAGGCATTTTAATTTTGCTTGCCCCTTGAAGTGCAAAAGTTTTGGCAGCTTTGGCAGAGGCTTCTTCTTTTCTTAGAGCTTCCAGATCTTGAAGTTGTTCATCTCTGAACTCAAAGTATTTATCCATGAGAAGACCCATTTCCTTTGCCCTGGCTTTGTGAAATTTTAAGGCTGCTGCCTTCTGCTGTTCAGAATCAATTGCTGCTTTTTCTTTTCCTTTAGCTGCTGTAGTGATAACAGCTTCAAGAGCCTCTTCCTCTTCTTCTTCTTCCTCTAAAATGAGATGCCTCCTTCTGCTGCTTGGCCTGCCCTCAGAAATGAATTCCTCCCTCTTAGACTGAGCAGGGTTTGGAGATTCAGCCTGAGTAGGCTGAGCAGCTTGAGAGGCACCTTCCATTGTACCTGTTGCAGATGCTCCTGCTGGTTGACCAGTAGTTAATGATTTCTCCTTGGGAGAAGAAGGTTTCTCCGCTTTGACTTGGTCTTCGAGGCAGATGACTTCTCCCCCTTTGAAGGAGATGGACCAGCACCTTCAACACCTGGTCTGCCTGAAGACACGAAGTCAGCAGGCTTGCCAGTAGTTTTGGCAGCAGGCTTGGGACCAACCAGGCTATGCACTAAGAAAGCCAGGTTGTCCTTCACCTCTGCAAGTTGGGAAAGACAGTGTTGAAGAGAGGATGATTGGGTATCAGCAAGGGAGGTCAGCTTAAGAATGTTTTCCCTATCAGAAGTTGTGAACAACAAAGTTTGGAGCTGTGCAAGATGTAACTCAAGAGAGTCCTGCACATCAGCAAGATTTGATGACACAGAATTTGATAGAGAGCCTATTAAGGTGTTTAAGCTGGCCAAAGTGGTAGGAAGGGTAGAATTGCAAGTGGTGAGGAGAGATGACAGCTGGTTGGAGATGGCTGTCATAGAGGAGACAGTGTCCTGTTGGAGTGAAAGAATGGAGGAGATGGAGGTGGAGACATTTTGCAGCTGTGCAGTGAGTGCAAGCAGCTGTGAGGAGTTGTCAGTTTGTGGAGTGGCTGGGAAGGAATCCTTGAACAGATCAAAGAATCCCTTAAGCTATTCAGATACAGAGTCTGAAATGAGAGAGGGTATAGAAGACATGGAGGTTTCTAAAGAACCAACTTTGTTGGTCAGCAAAGAGAGCTGATCCTTCAAAGGTAGGTTTTTAGGAGATGGAGGTGTATGGGTGGATTGTTTTGAGTGGGTGGATGGAGATGAAGAGGATGAGGCTGGTGTATGGGGATGTGATGTAGAGGGAGTGGGTATTTTGGAAAGAAGCTCCATAGCCTGGGCAAAAGTAATGTGGCCCAGCTTGGAGGGGTCGATGGGTCCTTCAGCAGTGGCTGTAACTGCATCACCAGGAGAGGGGGTGGAGGATGGTAGCCTTTCAGACACTGCTTGTTTTGCATTACCTTCATGAAGGCCAGTGGTGATTCCCTCTGCAGTACCTTGGTTTAAAAGTACCTCATCATGAGGAGATGGAATTTGCATTTCAGCACCTACAGTGGTGAAACCTGCTGATGGAGTTTGCATAAAGGGATTAGCCCCACCAAAGGGATGTTCTATTCCCCGAGGTTCATCAGCTAGAGTTGGGGGTCCTTCAGCAGCTGTTTGGCGTAGAACAGCTGCATCATGAGGAGCAGAAGTTTGAGGCTGATCTGCTTGGTGGTCTAAGCCAGCCGGGTGGACACCTCGTGCAGACTCAGGGTGTAGAGAAGTATGGGATGGGGACAGTGTGGACTCAGTATGGAGTGGAGAGAACTCCTGTCTTTCAATATTCTCTGCCTGTTGGGAGGCTGGAATAGTTGATGTGGCTGTCTCCATTTGTACAACTGGCTCCTGTTGGGAGGAACCAGAGGGTCTAGGCTGACTCGGGGTTGATACAGGGTGGAGTGAAGCAGGCTCCAAGTGTGCTGATCCTTCTCCCAAAATAGGAGAGGCAGTAGAGGTTGCTTCTTTTTCAACTGAACCCTGTTGAGAGGGAACAGAGGGGCTAGTTTGGGCTGTTGGTTTCTTTTTGTGTTGGTATAGAATGTGAGATGAAGTGGGGGATTTTGGAGAGGAGATGAGAGGTTCAGATTGGACAGGTTTCGAGAATGGGTCAGAATCAGGTGGGTTGACCTGTTCCATAGTCTCAGGTGCCACAGAGGCACCAACCACAAAGGCTTTAGGGTCAACAAATGACCCAGGGTGAGGAGCCTCCTCCCCCTCAGCCACAGAGGCTAAGGGTGCAGACTCAGACTGAGCTGTTTTGGCCTTCTTGTGGACAGGCCCAGCTTCAGTGGTTTCCAGGGTCCTTTTAACAAGCTTGGCCCTGGCTTTGGATTTTCTTCTAAGAGCAACTTCTGGATCCACCCTCACATTAGAGGGTCCTTCCACCAATCCTAACAACCTCCTCATTGGTGTTGACAGAGGAGGCTCATTTGGGAGAACAGGAGTATAGAAGACTGTAGGTCCCAATAGGTTTCCCAAGTATATAGCTCTAAGCTATAGAGGGGGGGTGTATACAGCTATTTAAAACTTAAATACTAATTTCTCAATGTTTGTATGTATTATCAACAAAAGTTAATTACAAACAAGCTTGAATGCGGAAAGGTTCAAGCTGAGATGACAGATACAACAGTTTGTCAACTAATCTAAAACTCACTCAGACTAGTTACAATGAATACACTCACTTAGAAGCACTCACTGTTTTTACAAGACTCAGAAGGACAACTTATACATGAACAGCTTAGACACACTCTACTGTTTTATATAAGCAGACTTGCATGCATGGAATAACACACTTCAATGCACGTTCTGATTTCACACTCTTGATTATTTCTTTATCCTTAGAAGCTTCCTTTTATACTCAAAAGGAGAATCTCAGTGAAGCTTCTTCATTGGACATAAGAGATAAAGGAGAGTCTTTCCAAAAAGACAAAATGCCTTTCTGCACGTTCTGATAAAGTACCTTTGTCTTCACATGGCAGAATCTTTGTCTTTTCCTTTTTGTCACTGTTGTATACGGCTTTAACCAAAAGAGGAATTTCAACTTTGCATCTTTCTTCTTTAGCTAATGCCATTTTGATATAAGAAAAGGTCTGTCACCCTTTTCAAATATCTGTTTGTCTTCATGTGACAGAACAGCGTGGGCAGGCTGTGCAGTTCTGTTTTCCACTTTGTCTTCGACTTGTAAACTGATCTTGTAGCCAAAAACAATACATGAGGACTTGGAAACATATTCCATAAAGTGTTTAACCTGTTCACAAAGAACAGGTTCTGTTCACAAAGAACAGAACACTTGTAAACTGTCCAAGCTGCTCAACAGAATAGAGCAGCGTAGACAGTTTATGTCCAGCCTGTTCAGAAGACAGAACAGCTTGGACAAACTGCCTTTGTTGCAACGAATGCAACATGGTAAACAGCTTTGGGCTGATATTGCAAATCATTTTCAGGTTTCAATAAGGCATATAACAGGCCTTAAATTCAACCTTCAAATGCATCAACAGGTTTGATTAAAAATCTCCCCCTCAGATGTACAACAGGTTTGACTGAGGCCTTTTTGTGCCTAACAATCTCCCCCTATTTGCAATAATCAGTCTAAGCTGATTTAATCAATAGTCACTATGTATTTTTACATTACTTTTGCTGAAATGAAATTACAACATCAAGGTAAAGTAAAAGATCAATTTATACATACTGATTTTGATTACATAAAAACCACACATGTTTTTACAAGAGTACAACTAATGTACTAATGTATATTACAACTGATGTAAATAAGTAAAGTTACAACATATGTAACAAAGTACAACTAATGTACAAAAAGTTCAACACTTTGGACTGTTGATTTTGGGAGCAGATAATGGCAAGCCTGTCCAACAAATGGTCAGCTTCCATTCTTCACCTACCTTGATGGTAGATGGACTTCACTGTACTGGAGGTGGCAGTCCTTCTTCAAACATTCTTTCAAGTTCCTCCCTTGTTTCATCCAGATCTTGAATTTCAACTCGTAGAAACATGAAGTTTGGATCTTGAAGCTCACCTCTGTTACAAAAACCTTTCAGCTCATCCCAGATGGCTGCTCTCCATTTGCTGGACTGTCTGAAGGAGTTGGCAATTCTGAAGGCTGCAAGCTGCTTAAGACCGACTTTGTGTAGGTCTGAAGCTCTCTGAAAACACTTCTTCTGGGTTAGGGGATCTACAAAAAATGCCCCCAACTCAGGTTCTTCAATTATCTTGCCTTCTTCAAACTCTACTCATTTGGGCAGGCTGTGGTTAACTCCTTTGATTTCTACAGCATAATCTCCTTGTTCAATCATCATAAGGAGTTCTTCCAGCTCTGAATCTTTCCTTGTCCTCCTGGCCTTTATCTTGGGATATGCCAGAGAGACACCCTCACTTATATCAGTTGAGAACAGGCCAAGGTCTTTCACTCTCTCCATTAACTACTTCACATATGCCTTGATAATCTTAGCCGTTTCTGACTTAGACTGGCTCAGGGAAACTGCTAGTTCCACCCATTCCCTGTTTCCCATTTGAGCAACATCAGTGTGATTATAAGATTCCAGCTCAGGGCCTGTTGCACCCATTCTGGTTATCTGCAGTTTCCACTGTTTGCCTTTTCTTGCTATGGGGACAGCTTTGACAATTGCTTCTTTGGCAAGCCTTCTATCAGCAACATCCTGAAACTTTTTCCTTGCCAAATTGTCAAAATGGAACTGGGCCCTTGCAGAGGATGCTTGTTTTGGTTTGGTCACAGAGACCAGAGCACCCTTAACCTGTTCACCTTCCTTTTCTCCTGCTGATTCCTTAGCAGCTTCCATCAGTTTCTTCTACACATCCAAAGAAGGCATTTTAATTTCGCTTTCCTCTTGAAGTGCAAAAGTTTTGGCAGCTTTGGCAGAGGCTTCTTTTTCTCTTAGAGCTTGCAGGGCTTTAAGTTGTTCATCTCTGAACTCAAAGTATTTATCCATGGGAAGACCCATTTCCTTTGCCCTGGCTTTGTGAAAATTTAACTCTGCTGCTTTCTGCTGTTGTGAATCAATTGCTGCCTTTTCTTTTCCTTTAGCTGCTGTAGTGATAACAGCTTCAGGAGCTTCTTCCTCTTCTTCTTCTTCCTCTAAAATGAGATGCATCCTTCTGCTGCTTGGCCTGCCCTCAGAAATGAATTCCTCCCCCTTAGACTGAGCAGGGTTTGGAGATTCAGCATGAGTAGGCTGAGCAGCTTGAGAGGCACCTTCCATTGTACCTGTTGCAGATGCTCCTGCTGGTTGACCAGTAGGTACTAATTTCTCCTTAGGAGAATAATTTTTCTCCCCCTTAGACTTGGTCTTCGAGGCAGATGACTTCTCCCCCTTCGAAGGAGATGGACCAGCACATTCAACACCTGGTCTGCCTGAAGACACGAAGTCAGCAAGCTTACCAGCAGTTTTGGCAGCAGGCTTGGGACCAACCAGGCTATGCACTAAGAAAGCCAGGTTGTCCTTCACCTCTGCAAGTTGGAAAAGACAGCTTTGAAGAGAGGATGATTGGGTATCAGCAAAAGAGGCCCGCTTAATAATGTTGTCCCTATCAGAAGCTGTGAACAACAAAGTTTGGAGCTGTGCAAGATGTAACTCAAGAGAGTCCTGCACATCAGCAAGATTTGATGACAGAATTTGATAGAGAGCCTATTAAGGTGTTTAAGCTAGCCAGAGTGGTAGGAAGTGTAGAGTTGCAAGTGGTGAGGAGAGATGACAGCCGATTGGAGATGGCTGTCATAGAGGACACAGAGTCCTGTTGGAGTGAAAGAATGGAGGAGAGGGAGGTGGAGACATTTTATAGCTGTGCAGTGAGGGCAAGCAGCTGTGAGGAGTTGTCAGTTTGTGGAGTGGCTGGGAAGGAGTCTTTGAACAGATCAAAGAATCCCTTAAGCTGTTCAGACACAGAGTCTGAAATGAGAGAGGGTAGAGAAGACATGGATGTTTCTAAGGAACCAACTTTGTTGGTCAGCAAGGAGAGCTGATCCTTCAAAGGCAAGTCCTTAGGGGATGGAGGTGTATGGGTGGATTGTTTTGAGTGAGTGGATGGAGATGAGGAGGATGAGGCTGGTGTATGGGGATGTGAGGTAAAGGGAGAGGGTATTTTAGAAAGAAGTTCCATAGCATGGGCAAAAGTAATGTGGCCCAGCTTGGAGGGGTCGATGGGTCCTTCAGCAGTGGCTGTAGCTGCATCATCAGGAGAGGAGGTAGAGGATGGTAGCCTTTCAGACACTGCTTGTGTTGCAGTACCTTCATGAAGGCCAGTGGTTGTTCCCTCTGTAGTACCTTGGTTTAAAAGTACCTCATCATGGGGAGATGGAATATGCATTTCACCATCAGTAGTGGTGAAACCTGCTGATGGAATTTGTATAAAGGGAGTAGCCTCACCAAAGGGATGTTCTGTTCCCTGAGGTTCATCAGCCTGAGTTGTGGGTCCTTCAGCAGTTGTTTGGTGTAGAACAGCTGTATCATGAGGAGCAGAAGTTTGAGGCTGATCTGCTGGATGGTTTAAGCCAGCAGTGTGGACACCTCGTGCAGACTCAGGGTGTTGAGAAGTATGAGTTGGGGACAATGTGGACTCATTGTGGAGTGAGAGAACTCCTGTCTTTCAATATTCTCAGCCTGTTGGGAGGCTGATATAGTTGATGTGGCTGTCTCCATTTGTACAACTTGCTCCTGTTGGGAGGAACCAGAGGGTCTAGGCTGACTTGGGATTGACACTGGATGGAGTGAAGCAGGCTCCAATTGTGCTGATTCTTCTCCCAAAATAGGAGAGACAGCAGGGGTAGCTTCTTTTTCAACTGAACCTTGTTGAGAGGGAACAGAGGGGCTGGTTTGGGCTATTGGTTTCTTTTTGCGCTGGTATAGAATGTGAGATGAAGTGGTGGATGTTGGAGAGGAGATGAGAGGTTTAGACTGGACAGATTTGGAGACTGGGTCAGAAACAGTTGGGTTGACCTGTTGCATAGTCTCAGGTGCCACAGAGGCACCAGCCACAAAGGCTTCAGGGTCAACAAATGACCCAGGGTGAGGAGCCTGCTCCCCCTCAGCCACAGAGGCTAAGGGTGCAGACTCAGACTGAGCTGTTTTGGCCTTTTTGTGGACAGACCCAGCTTCAGTGTTTTCCAGGGTCCTTTTAACAAGCTTGGCCCTGGCTTTGGATTTTCTTCTGGGAGCAGCTTCTGGATCCACCCTCACATCAGAGGGTCCTTCCACCAATCCTAACAACCTCCTCATTGGTGTTGACAGAGGAGGCTCATTTGGGAGAACAGTAGTGTAGAAAACTCTATTCCCTATTACAGGGAAGACAACAGTATGAAGTAAAGGCTGAGAGTTGTATAAGTGCTCACCACAAATGTGCTTGAAGATGAGGCTCAGAAACCTGGGGTATCGAACAGCAGCTGGTCGTGTCTCCTGCTGCACCAGATTCCTCAAATTCAAGAAAATCCACTTAGCCATGTCTATTGTAGTTCCATCCACAAGCTGCTGAACTACAGGAACTTCATCACGGCTGAGTTGGTCAAAGGAACCAACTTTGCTGCTGAAGCACATTACCACAGAGGCAAACAAGAAGCTGTAAGTAGGAGACAAATCCTTTCTGAACAGCGTTGCTCCAACCTTTGGTTCTCCTACACCACAGAAGTGCAGCAGATTCTTCATCTGTTCATCTTCAGGTTGTGGTTGATCATATTTTTCAACCACAGGGAGTCGAAGAACTTCCCTGAGCAGACGAGTGTTGATCTCAATGGTCTGAGTCCCATTGAGTATGGTGCCCTTGATGACTTTGGTGTCTGGGTTTGATAACCGCTCGTCGTAAAGCGTTCAAAAATAATTTATAAAAACACCAATCACCTTAACTTATAGCTAGGGTAAGTGGGATCGTCTCCTCAGGGAGCATGTGGTTATCAATAATATTCTATGATAGTTATTAACTAATAATAAAAACTAATTATTAAACTAAATGAAGGAAGGAAGCGATTGAGAGAAACTTTGGAAAAATAATAATAGCTTTATTACGAAAACTTAAAGATTAAAGTAAGAACGCCAACGACTTCTGTTTTAGGGTTTGGGTGGAATTATGGATAATCGACCCAGGGTTGCAAATAACTTATTTATTTATTATTCCGTTAAATTATCTTTGTAACCTAACCACATAGACATAGTTATGACAATCACATCTATCGCAATCCGTATTTTGGGCACGAATCGTGTCACGTTCACAGTCCGTCTTAACTCCTAATCTAATGAGCTCGGCACGGCATGTAACACGGCTACGACGCGTCTTATGATAAAGATATAAATAGAAGCGAACGGAACAATATATTTAAATAATAATCACACAGAAAACTAAATAAACACATCGTTCGTTACAATGATTAAAATAACGGAAAACATAATCACTTAGCTAACAAACAAACCCTTGAACGATAACGATATGATCGTCAACCAACGCGTACGAAACATTAAACTTGTCAGAAACATGCTTCGTAGTTGTTGGATTGATGGGGGAAAGATGGAGCGTAGAAGGAACCAAACCCTCAACCCTTCGCCGTTAATTTCGCGCAGACTACATCGCGATGGATGAATCTGGACTTTTCTTCCTCTTTTCTCTTCAATTTCTCCTCAAAAAAATGTTTTCTTTTTGTCTTCTATGACTTGGTATTTATAGAGAAGTGCTGGAAACCCTAAAAAAGGCTCAGAAACTCTTTTTTCGGGTTGGGCGCAGCCGCAGGAGCAGGCCTGCGCCCCCCCTGCGCCCCGGTCTACGCTTGGGTTTTTCGATGGGAAAATTCATTCTGTTGAGCACTCGGTTGGGGAGCAGGGCTGCGCCCCCCTCTGCGCTTGGGCACTCGGTTGGGGAGCAGGGCTGCGCCCCCCACTGCGCTTGGCTCTCTATAATGGTTCTCCGATTGAGCTCAAATTTGCCAGACTTATACTTGAGAGGATTACCTACATGCGTAATGACTTTTATCAATAGTAGAACATTTCAAGGCACAATTTACTCATTTTAACTCCTTTTAATCTTTAACCCTTCAATTGATAAATAACAATTAAATGTAGCATTATACCAATACTTTATACATAAAATAATATTATTTAAACACATTAAAGTCGGTATAAAATGATCCGATCAGGGTTGTAGGCAAAAATGTACCAGAACTCATACACCATCTCCTGGTACAGGACACCAGGAGTTGCAGTCATGGCGTAGTTCAACGGATGAACCTTCAAAAACTCCACCATTTTTTCATAGCCTTTCCCCACATAGTTTTTGGGGATTGTAAGGTTGGCAATGTAGTTAGTGGGTTTTAGTGTGAGCATTGTGGTGACTGATGAGTGTTTCTGTACATCATCACCAACGTATACTGGTAGAAAGGGGTTGTTTCTTTGAGCCATTTTGGGATGTAGTGAGAGTGACAGAAGCACAAGACACTTAGTCGATTTTTTAGGGTTCTTAGAAGGTTTATGGAAGTAGTGAGGAAGACGAAGATGAAACAGTAAGGGGTATTTATAGGATTTGAATGTCAGTGGGTATGAGAGAGAAACATTTGGGCGGTTGATTTGAAAAAGTCGTTAACGGAAAACGGAACGGTTGTCCATGTCAGACCGTTTGTCAGACCACTTGAGCCCTTTTTAATCACTAACACACGAAACCCACATTATCCGCAGTAATTAAGTTAAATAAAAACAGAAATTAAGTAACTTAATTGTGAAGAAAGGTAATTAAACTGATAGTCCAAGCTGATGGTCAAACCTGTGATGAGCAGGGTCATCACAAGCTGTTCATTCTCAAAGCTGTTCCTTCAACCTGTTCAGCTATGTAAGAACAGGTTGTGTTCAATAGCTGATTAGGTTACAAGACAATGCCTTGTATGACAGTTTGAGAGAGTGAGCAGGGTGAAGGTTTGATCAACAGATCAGGCTTGACAGATAACCTGTTATTTGTCAAACCTGTTATATGCTCAAGCTGTTCAAGTTTTGCAGAAAATAGCTAAGTATAGAACATGCATAGCCTGTTCTGTCTAAGTTGTTTTGAAAGAACTTGAGCAGTGTGAGACATATAAAGTCTTAGACATTTAGGACACTTAGTCACTTTTGTTTAACATGCCCAACTTGCTGACAAGGTAATTAAACCTGTTTTCATCAAGAGGTTTGGTGAAAATGTCTGCAAGCTGTTCATCAGTGGAAATAAAACTTACCTCCACATTACCTTTCTGAATGTGCTCTCTGATAAAGTGATGTCTGACTTCGATATGCTTTGTTCTGGAGTGAAACACTGGATTGTTGGAAATAGCTATGGCACTTGTATTGTCACACAGAATAGGAGTTTTCCTAAGTACAAGTCCATAGTCTTCAAGCTGATGCTGCATCCACAGAATCTGCCCACAGCAGCTTCCAGCAACGATGTACTCAGCTTCAGCAGTAGAAGTAGAAATTGAGTTCTGCTTCTTGTTACACCAACTTATCAACTTACCACCAAGGAGTTGACATCCACCTGTTGTGCTTTTCCTGTCTAACCTGCAGCCTGCAAAATCAGAATCTGAATAACCTGTTAGTTCAAGGCTTGAGTCTTTGGGATACCAAAGACCCAAACCTGGTGTACCTTTAAGGTATCTGAAGATTCTTTTCACAGTAGCTAGATGTGATTCCTTTGGATCAGCTTGGAACCTAGCACATAAACAGGTAGCAAACATAATATCAGGTCTACTAGCAGTTAAGTATAGCTAGCTCCCAATCATGCCTCTGTAAGCTGTTACTGAAACAGCTTTGCCACAGGCATCTGCATCCAATTTTACATTGGTTGCCATTGGGGTTTTAATAGGAGAACTTTGTCAAATTTAAACTTTTTCAATAGATCTAAAGTATACTTTATTTGATTTATAAAAATCCCAGTTGAGGTTTGTTTAATCTGTAATCCTAAAAAGAAAGTAAGTTCTCCCATCATACTCATTTCATACTTGGATTTCATGAGTAATGAAAAATTCTTGCATAATTGTTCATTAGTAGAACCAAATATTATGTCATCCACATAGATTTGAACAAGCATAATATCATACTTCACTTTCTTTATGAACAGTGTAGTATCCACTTTACCTCTGGAATACCCATTGCTCATAAGGAAATCAGTAAGAGTGTCATACCAGGCTCTAGGGGCTTGTTTTAGACCATAGAGAGCTTTGTCCAACTTATAGACAAAACCTGGATGATTTTCATTTTCAAAACCTGGAGGCTGCTTGACATAAAATTCCTCTTGCAGTTTTCCATTTAAAAATGCACTCTTCACATCCATTTGAAATACCTTCATGCTCTTATGAGCAGCGTAGGCTAGAAACAAACGAATTGCCTCTAGCCTAGCCACAGGAGCAAATGTTTCATCGTAGTCAATGCCTTCCTCCTGTCTATAGCCCTGAGCAGCAAGTCTTGCCTTAATTCTATTGACATGACCTTGCTCATCCATCTTGTTCCTGTAAACCCATTTGGTGCTAATTATAGTTTTACCTTTAGGAGCAGGGACCAGCTTCCATACCTTGTTTCTCTCAAACTGATTGAGTTCTTCTTGCATGGTAGTGATCCAATTGGCATCTTTAAGTGCTTCATCCACTTTCTTTGGCTCCATGAGAGACACAAAACTAGAGAACATACAAAAGTTCCCTAAGCTGTCCCATCTCGTTTGTACCCCTTTGTTGATGTCACCAATTATTTGATCAGTGGGGTGACATCTGATCCACTTAGGATCATTCTTCAATGAGTATTCTCCTGAGTTATTAGCATCTTCAGTAGGTCCTGTTGAGCAGCTCTCAAGATTTTCAGACACACTGTTGTCTTGAGCCTGTTCACTTGTTGAACATGACTGACTACTGTTGAACATATCAGCAGAGGATCAAGGAAAAACAGCATTGATTGGTTCAGGACATGTAGTTGTAATTAAGTCAGTACACTTATTCACACAGGGTGTATCAACGTAATCATCATCATGTCCATCATGGTTTGCAGGTTCCACTTTGGATGTAGTGGAAGCTTTTGAGTCCTTTTCATAGTTGGAATGCATAAGATCATCAAAGTTGAAGTCTCCTGAAACTGATTCAGGAACAGCTTTGGTGGAGGCATTCCTGGACTCTTCAAAAGTGACATTGATAGATTCATCTATCACTTTTCT
The DNA here is from genome assembly GCA_020465985.1 of Centrapalus pauciflorus. Lineage (NCBI taxonomy): Eukaryota > Viridiplantae > Streptophyta > Magnoliopsida > Asterales > Asteraceae > Centrapalus > Centrapalus pauciflorus. The sequence goes on from JAANYP010005042.1 coordinate 108,580, forward strand.
TTTGTTGTTGTATACTCTGTAGGCTTTGGAGATAACAGAGTATCCAACAAAAACACCTTCATCAGCTTTTGGTTCAAACTTTGCCAGTTGATCCCTTTGATTCAGAATGAAGCAGGGACATCCAAACACATGGAAGTAGCTAATATTTGGCCTCCTCCCTTTGAGCAGCTCATAGGGAGTCTTGTTGAACCTTTTCACCACTAAGGATCTGTTTTGGGTGAAGCAAGCAGTGTTAACAGCTTCAGCCCAGAATGATGAAGTAAACCAGATGCACACAGCATGGTTCTAACAGCTTCAATAAGGGTTCTATTTCTTCTTTCAGCAACTCCATTTTGTTGTGGAGTTCTTACTGCTGAAAAGTTTTGAGAAATCCATTTTTCTTCACAGAAGTCTTCAAGAGTACTATTTTTGAACTCAGTACCATGATCACTTCTAAGCTGCTTCACTTGAGCAGAGTTCAACATTTCCATCTTTTTGACAAATCCAATGATTTCTCTAGCAGCCTCTCCTTTGCTCTTCAAGAAGATTACCCATGTAAACCTGGAGAACTCATCAACCATTACTAGAGTGTATCTTCTTCCTCCAAGACTTGGAACATTAACAGGTCCAAACAAGTCCATGTGGATTAACAAGAGATGAGTATCAATAGAGAAATTATGCTTGGATTTAAAAGATGATTTCCACTGCTTGCCTTTTTCACAAGCTGTGCAGAGTTTATCCTTAACAAAAGTCATGGAAGGCAAACCTGTTACCAACTCTTTCTTACAGAGTTTTTTGATGTTCTTGAAGTTCAGGTGTGACAGCCTTTTGTGCCATACCCAGTTTAGGTCTGCATTTGTTCTTGTGAGAAAACAGGTTTCAGTTGTGGGATCAGCAGATTGCATATCCACAACATATACACGTTTCTTCCGTTGAGCACACAACACAACTTTGCCTTGGGGATCCAATATGTAACCCATGTGCTCATCAAAGTTAACCCTGTAGCCAGCATCACACAGTTGACTTATGCTTACAAGGTTATGTTTTAGCCCAACGACATAGGCAACTCTTTTGAACACTGCAGCACCAGCTTTAAGAGTTCCATATCCCTCAGTGGATCCCTGTACATTGTCACCAAAGGTGACTTTTGGCCCTTTTTCAGGCCTGAGATCATTCAGCAGGTCCTTGCAACCTGTCATGTGCCCTGAGCAGCCACTGTCCATGTACCAAACCTGGGATGGTTGTTTGTCCTGCAGAATGTCATAGGAAAATATTAGTTACTTTTAGGGGAACTCATCACAGTGATGAGTTCTCCTACTTCATCAACATGTGTTGATGGGCTAGTGATATCCACATTAATATTTCCTATTTGAATGGTATCAAATTGGATACCACTCTCATTGACTAAGTTACTTCCAACACTGCTTGTTTTAGCAATGATGGAACTAGCAGAGTCAACAGGCCTCATGTCCTCAGTTTCAGGACAGTCTTTGGCCATGTGTGTCTTTTTTCCACATTTATAGCATTTTCTCTTTTTGGCCTTTTTGGAAGAAGAGCCTTCAGAAACACATTCTGAATTATTTCTGTTGATTTTATCAGCAGGTTTAGCAAACTTATTACTATTTTTCGATGAATCAACAGCTTGGGTAGATGGCACAATAGCAACAACTTTGCCTGTTTCTTCTTTCCTCGTTTTGGGAGGACAGATGTCAAAACCAGGAAGCTTGATTGGCTTTTGTCCTTTTACATGTTTGGGAAACTTATTCCCAGATTTCTCAGGCTGAGCAATGGCTTTGCCTTTGCTCTTACTGAGATGTGATTGAAGCTGCCTATCAGCATAATCACTGTTTCTGGTTTTGAAAGACTTATTTTCATTTATAACCAGTTTTCCACTATGATTTGAAAACTTATTTGAAACTACAGCAGATTTACTTTCAACATGAGAGTTACCCTTGTTGAAGGCAGACTGCTTACCTTTTGAAAACTTATTTTCAAAATGTTTAGCATCAAAAGGATTAACATGTCTCTTGCCATCAGCTTTGGACCCTGAGCCTGTTTTGTCAGCAGGTTTAGTGTCCATCGCTGCAGTTTGAGTATGTTTTATTTTCTTTTGCTTGTGTGAATCAACATAGCACTTAGCAGGCTGAGTTGATGGAGAACACATTCCATCATCAGCTTTTGAGCCTTTTTCACACAAGCTGTCAGTGTTTTGAGGCCTGACAAACCTGTTTGTTGAGATTAGCTTTCCATTAACTTTCTGGATGAAAGTACTGGGAAGCTCACCAAGAGTGGATAAGTCATCTTTCAGATTATTTATCTCAACAATGGAAGCTGCTGTGTCAAGATCCCCTCCAAGATAGGCTTGGATTTGTGCAGGGATCTGCTGAGATTTCAGATAGTAAAACATTATGCTTCTCAACAGCAGCTTTTAAGTCAACCAGCATACATCCAAACATTTTTACTTTTTCATCTGAACTGTAAGCCATAAAATTTTGTACCTTGTACATCATTGTAGGGTTCCAGTTTTCCAAGCTGCTGAAGGCTTCAGCTTCAGCCAAGTCTTGTTTGAAGTTGCTAGTTGATGGGACATCAGTATTGGCCATTAGACCATTGTTGACTTCTTCATCTGATGATGAATCAGACTCCTCCCAGTCACATGTCTCTGCCATCAGTCCCTTTTGCTTGTTGGAAGCCACTGAGTTTTCCAACTTTTTCACCTTTGCCATGGCCATAAGGTACTTAACCCTATAGCCATCGTCCCTGTTAGTCTTGTATGGTTTGGAAGACTGTCCAACAGCTTTTGACACACAGTCAGCAGCTATATGGCCAGCTTTTCCACATTTGAAGCACTCAGCTTTAGATTTATCAAATGCCTTCTTCTTGGCAGCATTTGAGTTTCCCTGCAGCATATTTCTTCCAAACCTCTTCTTGTTGAACCTTTTGACAAGCATGGCGATCATTTGCTCATCATCAAGCTCAGCAAGATCTGCACTGTCTTCCTTAGCAGACATTTCCTCTCTTTCATCATCAGCCTGTTGATCAGATTGTGTGAATACATCACACTCCTGTCCAGCAAGTTGTCTCACGCTGGCCACTAAGGCAGCACCTCTCTTGGACATTTCCAAGGCATTTCTCTTCTGCTGCCTTGACTGTACATCATTTAGTAAAGATCCATATAAGTTTACCAGATCCATACCTTTGATAGTACCTGAGTTTCTCAAGATCGTGGAAAAGTATTTCCATTCTTCAGGTAGGATGTCCAAGAACTTGTTCACCAGGGTTAGGCTGTCCTTAGTGATCCCAACGGCTTTGAGATCATTAACAAGAGCAGTAAACCTGGTGTAGGTTTCTGTGAGTGTCTCCTTTGGTTTTGCAAAGAGGAGTTCATACTGTCTAACAAGATTATTAATCCTGTTGTCCAGTGTGATTGTGGGTCCATCATAGACGGTACACAAAGTATCCCACATCTCCTTTGCAGTGTTCATCTTCTCAACCTGTTTGAACACATCATCAGGCAGAGAGATAACCAGGTTATTCCTGGCCTTTGCATCCAGAGCAACAGTCTTTTGTCTTCATCAAACCATTGAGTTTTGGCCTTCTCAAAGGTTCTGATTTCAGGAGCTGCTCCTTCAGCAACAGGAGTTATGGTAGTTACAGAATTTGGCACATAGGGACCTTCCATTACTATCTCTGGTAATCGTACATCCAGATTCTCTAAATAGAGCATCATTATGCACTTCCAGCCAGAGAAGTTCTGATGATTGAACTTTGGGGGTTTGGCCATTCACCCATTGTCATAGTAAGAGAAATTTGCAGAACTGTTGTCCATGGAAACATAGGGAGAATGAGAGATCTTAGAGATGACACACACTCTAACACTGCTCTGATACCAGCTGTAGGTCCCAAAAGGTTTCCCAAGTATATAGCTCTAAGCTGTAGCGGGGGGGGGGGGGGGGTGAATACAGCTATTTAAAACTTAAATACTCTTTTCTCAATTTTGTATGTATTATCAACAAAAGTTAATTACAAACAAGCTTGATTGCGGAAAGGTTCAAGCTGAGATGACAGATACAACAGTTTGTCAACTAATCTAAAACTCACTCAGACTAGTTACAATGAATACACTCACTTAGAATCACTCACTGTTTTTACAAGACTCAGAAGGACAGCTTACACAAGAACAACTTAGACACACTTGACTGTTTTATATAAGCAGACTTGCATGCATGGAATAACATACTTCAATGCACGTTCTGATTTCACACTCTTGATTATTTCTTTATCCTAAGAAGCTTCCTTTTATACTTAAAAGGAGAATCTTAGTGAAGCTTCTTCATTGGACAGAAGAGATAAAGGAGAGTCTTTCCAAGAGGACAAAACACCTTTCTGCACGTTCTGATAAAGTACCTTTGTCTTCACATGGCAGAATCTTTGTCTTTTCCTTTTTGTCACTGTTGCATACGACTTTAACCAAAATAGGAATTTCAACTTTGCATCTTTCTTATTTTGCTAATGTCATTTTGATATAAGAAAAGGTCTGTCATCCTTTTCAAATATCTGTTTGTCTTCATGTGACAGAACAGCGTGGGCAGGCTGTGCAGTTCTGTTTTCCACTTTGTCTTCGACTTGTAAACTGATCTTGTAGCCAAAAACAATACATGAGGACTTGGAAACATATTCCATAAAGTGTTTAACCTGTTCACAAAGAACAGGTTCTGTTCACAAAGAACAGGTTCTGTTCACATAGAACAGAACACTTGTAAATTGTCCAAGCTGCTCAACAGAATAGAGCAACGTAGACAGTTTATGTTCAGCCTATTCAGCAGACAGAACAGCTTGCACAAACTGCCTTTGTTGCAACGAATGCAACATTGTAAACAACTTAGGGCTGATATTGCAAATCATTTTCAGGTTTCAATAAGGCATATAACAGGCCTTAAATTCAACCTTCAAATGCATCAACAGGTTTGATTAAAAATCTCCCCCTCAGATGTACAGCAGGTTTGATTGATGCCTTTTTGTGCCTAACAATGGTTTACAGTTTTTTGTAAATAAAATCTAAAACATGAATGGGTCGTACCTATTACCATTTAGGAAACTAAAATCTGAATGGATTGTAATCCGTTTTGTTTGGAATTTATTAAAAAGCTGAAGAATTTGTAGTTTTTAATTCCAAATGAAAAGTACTACAAAGTAAAATGAAAAAATATTGCGATCCGTTCAATTTTTTTAGTTTTTCTAGGAATGTAAAAACTATGAATAATGGTGGTTTATAGTTTTTATGAATGAAAAGTACTGATACTCATTTTGATTTTTGGGTTTTTAAGTAAAAAACTATTACTCATTTAGACTGGAAAAACTGAAATGATTTGTACTATTTTTTTCGGAAAAACTAAGAAATGATGGTTCGTAGTTTTTTCGTTTAGAAAAAGTGAAAATTGAAATGCTTTGTAGTATTTTTCTTTTCGTTCATATTATATATAATTGTGAATATATAATCGAATATTATCTAACCGTAAATATTCAAAATATATATTAAAAAAATTTATAAGGTTACGAAAAAAATAAAAATGATAAATAAATAATTTTAATGAAATTAAAAATAGTTACTAAAGATAGTAATAATATAATTTAATTTGAAACATATATTGAGTTTATTTTGGTGTTTATGAAATCTTAGAACTTAATAAAATAAAAAGATGGGTTTTAATTTGACATGTTACTGTTATTAATAAAAATATGAAAAAAATGTTACTATTTCTGATAACTGAAAAGTTGTTGATGACCTGCTAAATAGGTTTGCAGGTCACCAGTTACTATTATTAATTAAAAAATTAAAAGTTGTTACTATAAACGATAAACAAATATTAAAGTCAATGTTATTAATGATAAGAAATAAATAATGTTACTATTAATGATAAAACGACAAAAGTTGTTACTAATTTTGGCCATTTGCCTTAAAAAAAGTATTAAAATCTTAATGATAAAAAATAAATAATGTTACCACGAATAACATAAAGGGTCAATTACTAAAATGGGTAACAACTTTTTGATTTTTATCATTAATAGCAACATTATTTATTTTTTGTCACTAATAGTATCAACTTTTGTATTTTTTTTATATGAATAATATCAACTTTTGTATTTTGTATCCTAAATAGCAATAACTTTTGTATTTTTTTTTATCATTTATAGCAACAACTTTTCAAGTTTTGCTATAAATGATAAAAAATGTAGAAGTTGATGTTATTAATGTTAAAAAATAAATAATATTGCTATAAATGTTAAAAATGCACAAAGTTGTGTTTATTTTTAGCAATTAGCCCTAACATAAATGAAAAAAGTTGTTGCTATTTTGATCATCTATCATTACAAATTTTACAAATCTACAATTAACCAAAGACGGGGTAAAAGTAGAAATGGAAACATTATGGATTTATGGGGCACACAATGTTTATATGACAACGTGAAGGTGGCATGAAGCCATGAATTGTACGTAAAACACTAAAACGTAGGGTAGATATATTCCGACAAATGAAAGGTACATCGAACCCAATATAATTCCCAGTCCAACATATCATAAAGGTATAATATTCAAAATAAACAAACTTCTAATGTTGTTTTTGTAGTATCGTTATTAATCTTTAATCTATAAATACTTCTTAACCTGTCATTGCAAAAATAAGTTTCATAAAAATTTGTCTCTTCGAACATTTTTAGAAACAAAATCATTGATACTATCAAGATTGATGGTGTCTAACATATCTTCCTCTATGCATAACATGATGAAACCATTCAATCTTTCTTGCGACATTGTTGATCTCAAATAATTTTCTAATAATTTCAATTTTGAAAAACTTATTTCGGTCGAAGCTACAGTTACAGGTGGAGTTAATAATATGCGATATGCAATACAAACATTTGGATAGAACTGCAACTTTAATGAACTTCAAGATTTCAATCGCCGACACCAAATTGTTTGACAAAGTAATTTGTAATAACTTTAGTTCTGAGAAAAATCATCATTTTAATTTATATCACATACATTGTTATGAGAAAACGTGTTCGCAAACAATTTTCGGAGTCATATAATAATCCAAATATGTTTGCAAATGTTTTTAGTTGATTAGATCTATTATGTGATGATCTAAGTGTCATCTCCATAACAACCAAAAAAATATTCATCACTAAAAGACTCTTCTAACTATTGGATTTGATCTTCATTATTAGTTTCATCAAATTGTTTATTCCTAGTAATATGACGTCGTACCAAAAATATTGGTTCTACATCCGTATCACAAGGAATTGTTTTAGCACTACTCATACTTGAGGCAAATCCTTCATTTATATAGTTATATATATATATATATATATATATATATATATATATATATATATATATATATATATATATATATATATATATATATATATACTTTCTATGTGATTAATAGTATCATCATGTTAATAGCAAATAAACTATCATACCAAATAGTCATAGCGAGTAAAAATTAAAAGTTTCTTAAATCACCAAATAAACATTCTCCTTCACTTTTAGATTTTGCATCTTCACTTGATTTACATAATTCTAACAAAGCTAACATTATTTGAGGGACCTGAAATCTGATAGTTTTAACACTTTGGTTTGTAACCTTATTAATTAAAAATTTCCATATTTTAGGTGAATTAGAAAAGAATACATATATACATTGAATAATTCCTAAAAATGATACAACTTTAACACAAGAATGTGTAATGTCACTAAGAGTAAGATTAAGACTATGACAAACACATGACAAAATAAGGCTTTCGGATTTATTTTAAGCAAACGTTTTTGAACATCTTGATACTTTCCTTTCATATTAGAACCATTATCATAACATCGATCTCTTACTTCATTAACATCTAAATCTGGCAAATTAAGTGCATTTAAAGTTTCTTGAAAAAGTCATAAACCAGAAGTATCATCTACCTTTAAAGATCCTAAAAAGAATTCTTTAATATTCATTTTGCTATTTGACATGTTCACACACCATATAATCAAGGTTTTTTGTTCTTGATGACTCACGTTCGGGGTACAATCAAGAATTATAGAAAAATAGTTTGCATCTTTAATAATCTTAACTATAGAACTTTTAAAAGTATCAACTATAAGATATATCAATTCATTTTGTATTTTATGACCAAGATAATGGTGATGAATTACATTATCCTTAATACGTCTAACATGATCTTGCATTGTAGCATCAAATTCTACTATCATTTCAATTAATCCCAAAAAATTGTCATTGTTACTTCGGTAAAGTTTTTCATTTGACTCTCGAAAAGACAAGTTGTATTTAGATAAATACTTAACGACAACAATTATTCTTTTTAAAACTTGTCTCAAACATTATTTTCTTTTATAATTTTGTGTTGTAAGTGTTTGATTTTTATTCAATCTTAGTTTTAGTTCTAACTAAGAATTCATACACATTAAATATTCAAAACCAATTTCATGTTCTTTATGTCACTCACTAAGATGTTTACAATCGTTAAATCTTTCATTTGATAAAGAACATTTTTGATAAGTATGTTTAAATAATTTACAACAAAAACAATACACTTCATCTACATGTTTTAAGTAATCTAACCATTTTCGACCACTTGTTTCTCCATTGCTAAATCTTCTAGTATAGTATTTGTAAGAATAATGTGTAGATGATTTATCCTTTAGAAACACAAGATTTAGTTCTTTTATAGGTGTTTTTTCAACTAATATATCTTTTAACTTATTCTCTAAACCATCCAATAATAGGATAAAAAATTGTAACATCCCGAAATTGAGTCTGGTACGTGGATTTAATTTATTGGACATTTAAATTAATATTATTGCGCTGTTCCAATTGAAGCCCGCGTTTCGTGGATTAAACGTGTCGGGACCGAGTGATGCGTGTCTCTGGATTAATAATTAGTGGATTATTAATATTTATGAGATCGTTGATTTAATTGGGTTAAAGGAATATTAATAGTAAAAAAGGGGTATCGGGTTCGGATTTAGCGGGTTCAGAGCTTTCTAATTATAGAAAGCTTATATACAAAGTTATGTTGAGCGTTATCCTTTTTCCTCCCTTTTTGCCAAAACAGTGTATATGTGTGTGAGTGATTTGGAGCAGCAAACATCAACAAGAGATCAAATTGGTTGCTGAATCTTGTGCTAATCATCCTCTTCTTGGTGTTCTTGAGACTCCAAGGTAAGGATTTCATAAATTTTGGTATTGAAATTCGTATGTGATGGTTGTAAGTTCATGGGTTTGAATTCTGAAATGTTAGGCAAGTTATATATATGTTTTGTGGGACGTTTTGATTGCTGAAATCGAGTTTTGGAGGTGAAGACCCCTTGGTTCTGCCATGGAAGTCGAACAGTAAGGCTGCTGTTGCAGCGTAAGCGCGGCCGCGTTGCTTGAGTGCGGGCACTATGCGGCGGCTGGGTTTGGTCCGATGGGTTTTTGGGCGTCGGTTGCTAGTTTGGGGCTGTGTTTTGAGTTGGGTTGCCTATGATAATTATGTTCGGGTTTATATTGTCTATCCGTTGGGTTTGTGTTAATATTTGGGATCCGTGATACTTACAGGTTTGAGTCGACCGCGTTCTAAGCAGTGTTAGAGTTCTGGGTCACCGTTGAATTGGGTATTTGGTGAGTACTCGAGTACCTTTGAAACACGCATATATTTTATGAGTCGGTTATGTGTTGTGATATGTGTATGAGATCAACATGTAGCACGCAGGTATGATTTTCTCTACCCTATACGTGTTATATGTGTTTGAGTTGCAGGTGTCCGCGACATGTGGTCGCGCAGGCTGACTGTCCCTAACCAGTCACAAAGTTTGAGACTGTATATATACAACAGTGTTATTGCCAGGTCGCTCCTGTGCCTATTGTGAGCTAACCGCTGCTGTGTGCGGCCTGTTAGCTGGGTAACGGCGTCGCCTTCGACCAGAGATATGTGTTGTGCATTGAGCCTGTGTATATGTGTTGAGA